>VDFB02155127.1:0-64811 GCA_007258455.2 Sequoia sempervirens | reverse complement strand
AAATGTCACCATTTTCAAAGAGGAGCATATTTTGGGATTTGATATTTTAGCAATCTCTATTTTAAATGTGATGAGCTTGTGCTAGATTTATCCTTACACTATTTTTAGTGTTCGCTATTTATAGCCTAGAGTTGAGCTATTGTTAGATCTTCAATCTCATCATGCAAGAGATGAGAGTTTTAAGGGATGAATATAATAAGTTAAGTCATAAATTGAAGTGACAGTGTCAAATTAGAACTAGAGAATAGGGTTTTGTAACAAAGATTACATGTCACACGAGTGGTCAAAGATAAATTAGAAGTAGCTGTTAGCTTTTTATTTATTTTCCTGCAGTAGCTTTCTAAAAAGTATAAATGTCTTTTTGCACTTAGTTTTGTCCATGGTTATTTTCATGCTTGCATATTGTTGAAGTTACTATTCACTAAGTTTTCATTGTTATTGTGATTTTGTTATTTACTCAATGACATTTATTATGCCTATCTTGCTTATGAATGGTTATTGAGATTTGCTGTCATGTGTGCTATAGGTTAAATTCTGTGTTACACGGGGATGCGTCCCCTGCCCCAAAACCCCCTGTACCCGTCCCCATCCGTCCCGGGGACAGGGGGATGCATTGGGGACAGTCGCCGGCCGTCCCCGAATTAGGAAAATTTACAGGAAATGGTAGGAAATGTTTCCTCCTGGCTGGGAACGGTCCCCTGTCCCCGGGTACGGCTGGGGACGTTGGACTGGTTGGGAACGGTCCCCCGTCCCCGGGTACGGCTGGGGACGTTGGGTACGGCTAACCGTCCCCTGTGTACATGGAGCCTCCAAAAATTAAAAAAATATAAAATTTTGTTTTTTTAAGCATTTTATATTGCTGCTAAATGTTTTGTGGGGCCTTGGCTTTAGTTACCTGTTTTAATTTTATCACACATAGTTGATGAAATCTTGTGAGTAGAGAAACTTAAAGCAGCTGCTTTGAAATGTTTCAATTGTTGGGTAATTTGCTTTCAAACTTTGAACTTCAGCAACGTCTGGAATTAGATTGACTTAGTGAAAAGTGAAATTATTTTTATGCATAGATTACTTGTCTTGCAAGGTGTTAGAATAAAAAACATATCATTTCTCCAACAGAGATAAGCTAAATCTGAAATTGACATTATCAGTCCTCTCAGTCAAAGCTACAAAAGATGGTTCTACTCGGATGTAAGAAAAACCTAAAAACCTTGAAGAATTGTAATGTCCCCTTTTTTCGGCATGATCATGTTTGATGGTGGTTAGCCTATTTCTTAGACTCTCGTAGGCTAACAGGTTGGGTTAGAGGGTCAGTGGCATTATTTGATGAGTTTTGTCGTTCTCAGTTCAGAGTTAAGTGATTGGCTCACTGCAGGCCTTGGCAGTTCAGCAGTTGACAGCTTCTGATGGCACAAAATTCTATGGAGATTTGAGGAAGTTATGTTTATTTAAGTGATTTAAGTTATTAATTAACTTATTATTATTTTATAAAGTCAAATTGACTTTATCCCTTTTATATCACTTAAATATTCATAAAAAGGGTTATTTAAAATTAAATCACTTAATCATTTAAGTGGGCGCCAAATATTAAGTTCATAACTATTGAAAAGGACTTAATAATATTTTAAAAGTTTTAAATGATGAAAAAGGGCGTATCTTCTTGGAAATGCGTGCCTTTTTGATATAAGGCATTTTTGGGCAATGAGAACATCATTATTGATTATTTCAACTTTGCCTTTGTGTTTCTTCCTATGCATTCTCTTGTGATCAGGGTTTGAACAATCTTCCATTGAAGAACGATATCTTTTCAATGTCGAGCACTTTTGAGATTGTGAGAGATCAGTTGAATCAGTGCAGTTGAGAGCTTCATTCAGAGGTTCTACATGATTCAATCAGAGTATTTTATACAGATTTCCTGTTGATTGCAATAAGGAAGGGGGTTCTTCACTTGTGGCGTCCTCTTCATTAGATCTGTGGCTTCAGCAGTGTTACTACTTCTCTTTCTTCTTGGCTGTACTACTTGCATTGGGATATGTGCCCATTTAGAGAGGCGTGTGAAGTAACTTGTTGAAACGCCTTCTTTTTGGATGCTTTTTGACTTCCATCTCTGGCGTCTACCTTTTTCAAAGGCTTGTATCCAGTTTCGAAGGAGAACTCAAATCTGGAGGCCAGGCGTCCTTATATGCTAGTTTTCACCATTCTTGGCTGGCGAGCTGGCTTACTGTTTTAAATAAATAATCTGGAAACATTCTGGTATGTCTATCACTTATGATCTAATTGTTTCAATAAAATAACGCCTTCTGCATTTCCATATTGTAGAAAATAGCTCTGTTTTACAGTTTATGAGCTTTTATATGCTGTGCCCCTTCTCTTTTGTCTATGAACTTTTCTCTAAAAAACTAAAATAACTCATTAAGACTTAAGGAAATACTGGGGTTTGAGTTGAGAGCCAGCAGGGCTCATCACAAGAATCCTCTAAAGATAGAAGATTTGGCAACATAACAAGTAAAATCAACAAAAATGGTTCTAATTATGTTTGCAAATAAGATTCAACGGGTGATATCAATTTAGGTGGGGTCTCTCAAAAATTCACAAATCAACCATTTGATGTCAATGTAAAATCCTCTTATGAAACATTTGGATATTGAGAGACTATGGTTTTATTGATGTTTGATATTGCTATGATAAATTTTTTATAATGCTTTAATGACATCTATTATGTTGTTATACTACTACTCTCTCGATTTATTTATAAATTATATATTGATATTGTTGTTATCAATTATTAATTTATTGACATATATCTCTCTTTGCCTCTCTCTGTCTATAATATATTAATAAATTTTGAAAATATATATATATATATATATATATATATATATGTATTTTGTATGTCGCCGTCCCCTACCGTCCCCTAAAAATGGGCCCCTAGGAAACGTCCCGGAAACACGTCCCCAGCCGTCCCCCCGTCCCCAAAAGGCTGTGGAACACAGGTTAAATTGCTTCTATGAATTTGCAAGCTTTGTATTGTAGATGAGCTTGAAGGTGTGGCTTGTGGCTTTGTACCTAGTCAATTCAGTTTAGTCTTTGTTTTTAATTGAACAATGTAAGCTTGTAGTTGTAGGATTTTAGTAATGGGGGTAGTCTTGTTGCTAGCTATCTAGGATGGAGTTGTAAGACATCAATGGTTGTGCTTCCAACTAGTATTCAACTAGAGCAATAGTAGTCTTATTGTTAGGTATGCGACCCACCAACTATGGAAGGTTCCATGATGACTATAGGTAGTGGTAGTGGTAGTGGTAGGGAAGGTAGTGGCCCATGGGGCCATCCTTGGGTGGGCATGAAGGTTGCATCTGGACTAGGGCTAGGACTAGCCTTGTTCCTAGATATACAATGCACTAACTATAGAAGGTAGCACAACCGCCACTATAGAGGTAGTGATAGAGAATGTAGGGGGCCCTTGTAGGGGCTGATGTGCGCATCCATAACCATGACCACTATAGGTAGCGATAGGGAAGGTAGGGGACCCCTTAGGGCCTTACTAGTCCTAGGTGTAGGACTACCCCATTTAGTTTCTTTTTGTGTTGTATCGGGTGGGTTGGTATCCCTTTGTGGGTGGTTTGCCCACTCTATATAGGAGTGTTTGTTTTCTTTTGGGCAATAGCATGTTTCCCTCCAACTCATGTTGGTGATTTAGTAAGGTTAGGACTAGGGCTAGTGTGGGTGTTTCCTAACTAGTAGAATAAGGGCTTGGGTTAAAACCCTACCTCTGCCCCACCTTGATAATGGTGTAGGGGTCACTAAGATAGTAGGGGTTTTTTCCCCTCTCGATTAGTGAGATGACTTGTTTGTCAGTGGGAAGGGGGTTGGCCTATCTATGGTGGGAAGAGGGGGGGGGGTGGGGTAAGGAGGATTGTGTATGGTCTAGGAAGGGTTGTATCTTTTAGGTTAGGGTGATTTCTTCCTTGAGAGTGGGTTTCCTTGGTTTTGTTGATGCTCTTTATACAATTGTCCCTAGCACCCATGGACATGGCCGCCAATTTAGAGGAAGTTGAGTTTTGTAAATGAATTCCTATATTTATTAGAGTCGAAAGCACAAGGCTGGGATCCTTAGCAAGTAATATAAGGGATACATGGCTAGACTAAAGCCCAAGTACAAGGAAATAGCAAACAAGAAACAATAGTCTTAATAGCTAATTACATGTTCAATGGCTGTACAAAAGACACTAGCTTTCTTCTAAGATCTATTCAGACTTTAGCTTTACTTTTCCTTGTTCTTGGGTTTTAGCTTAATTTTTGTAAGCACTCTTATCTCTCACTATATTCTCAATCATGTATCCTTTATTTTACTTGCAAAGGATTCTTAGGCTTTAGCTTAACTCTTGTAAGCACTCTTATCTCTCACTGTATTCTCAATCATGTATCTCTCACTGTATTCTCAGTCATGTATCATTCTGGCAGATTGCAAAGGGATTTGTAGCTTTAAGGTAGAGTGAATAAAGAGATTATTCTCATTAGATGTGATGGGGAGTAAAAACCTTAGTTTTGGAGGATTATAAGGTTTTCAGCACATAAGACTCTAGTGGGTTGTTTAAGGAAGGGATACATATTTGCACTATGAGATGAGAAAGCAGATTTGGGGTGTATTTACCTCATAAGATTGTCCACAAAGTCTGCACATCAGCAATATCTTTGTCAGCAAACCTGATTGTGGAGAGAGGGGTATTGTGCTTGTCCTCATCCAGAATATTAGGACAGTTATATATCCGATCAGCTTCTGAATAGGATTGTCAACAGGGTTTGGTGACGCCATGTAACTGGATCTCTTTGTGAAATTCTTTGTTTTTGTATAAATTTTGAGAGGAGCAGCTAAGCATAGAGACACTTGCCTTGTAGTATCTTGAGAGAATTAGCTTATTTTGAAAGAACTTTGTTCTTGATTTCTTTTGAATAAGGCATTCATGTTTTTTTAAAATCTCCTTTTATTTTTGAATGAAAGTGCATTTTTAATTAAATTTAGCTGTTCATGTTTTTATAGGTATGAGCAGCAGCTGGAAAAATTTTCTGACTTCATGGATTCTCTTCTTGATATATCTCCACCAGAAGTCACAAATCAAATGTCAGCAATTGGCAGGAAGATGGATAAAGTACAGAGATTAGCATTTTGGGCTCGATTAATGCAGAAATCCATTTCATTGGGTCAAAAAGATCTGATGTATGTCTCTTAATTCTATGTTATGATTTCTTGTGAGTTGCATCTTTCTATAATGATGGAATATGTGTCAAGGAATGCTAAACTGTGCTGGCAATTGTGGTAATAGACCTCTGTGTCAGTGCTTGAGTTTCTATTCCTTGTTTGCTATTCCTCGTTAATTCTTGCAACATTGTTTTCTAGATGATAAATTGGGTAAATGACAATATATGTAGGATATCATTATTTTTGGGAATCACTCTTTTGTTGGTAACTCAATCAGGGTCAAATTTTAATTTCTTTTGCCTCTCCCTACCCCAATGTAGACTTTCTCTTTTGTTTGTCTTACAAGTCCTTATAATTGTGGATTTAGTTATAGCTGATTTTTTTTGAATGGCACTTTTATCTAGATGTATTATTAAGTGTCTGGTTAGAAATTCAAATCTTTCAAGTTTGAAAGAGTTTGATGCCAAATTGTTGATTTTTCTTTGCAGAGAGTTCATAAATTTACTTCTTGCTCCGGCATCAAAGGTTCTCAATGAGTGGTTTGAGGTTGTTTTGCTACTCATGCCCTTGTTTTGGTGGTTTGCTTCTTTTACGTTCGAATTTTTTGCTTTTGATGTGTATGGTTCTGCTAGCAATCCTTGGTAAAGCAATTGTTTGTTTTACATTCTTATTTTATGCTTTTGATTTGAATGGTAATGCCAGCAATTCTTTTTAAAGCAATTTTTGATGTATTACTTTGAAACTCATTTTCTGAGACTAGTTCATTTCTTTTGTAAGTGTGTATATAATATAGATGATTATCCTAACTAGCTACTACTACTATTGCGAATTGGATTTAAGGTTTGTTTATGCATCAAAAAGAGATTTGGACTATTCAGTCAAGTTACTAGATAGTTTTAAAAGTGATGGTAACTTTCTTCCATTAAACTGTGTTCCCTTAAATGTTGTTATTTGAATATCCTTATTTGACATTCTATAGTGAATGGACCTTAAAGCCCCAACAGTTTTTTACAAGAAAATAGAAATTGAACACAAAATCAATCACGAGTGCACAAATGATAAAAAAGGTGTTTCAGATTCTCCAAATTTGGATGGATCCTAAGTATAGGGATCCAATTGTGGAGAAAAGTCACCATTGCGATCATAACAGGGTGACGTTGGCCTTAGGGGGAAATTGTTCAAATGAGCCCAATACTGCCTTATGCTCCCACAAATTCATTCCTTATACATGAAGTGTCTTTAGGTCTGCAAGAAACTACCATTGGCAGATGTGCATTTCTCTTTTACAAACAGTAGACAATTACTGTAGCTGGTCATCAAAGAGAGCATTCTCTAGGATTTTTTTAATTGATGATTTGTGAATCTCAGTTTGGAATGCAAAGCGTGCTTGGTTCATCAAAGAGAGCATTCTCTAGGATTTTTTTATTGATGATTTGTGAATCTCAGTTTGGAATGCAAAGCATGCTTGGTGTCTTACCTTTATGTTTTGTAATGTCCCCTTCCTATGCAGTATAGTTGATTCAGGGGTTGGCCTATCATTTAGACCCTCGTAGGCTGACAGATGTGTTTAGAGGGTTATTTTGGCAGTTATCCAGCATTTGGGGACACTACTCCATCAGTTGATTCAGGTTTTGGGCCTTGGCAGGGACTTATAGAGTCAGTTTTAGGCACTTACTATTTATAGTAAGTTAAGCAGGCAGGAGTTGCTATTTCTGGCAAGGCACCTGGTTCAGTTGGTCAGTTTAGTTTCGACCCAGTTTGACAGTTTGGTGAGCAGATAGTGAATATCAAAGCATTTAATGATATTGGGAGAAATATTTAAGTTGTGACTTTATAATATAAAGTCAATTAATTAAATATTAAAATATTAATGGAATAATATAAAGTATTTAATACTTTATATTAAAAGGACGATTATTGATGACTTATTTATTCAATAATCATTTATTAAAAAGGGACGCCATATTTTAATAATTTCTCCTAAGTTCAAAGGGTGATTTAATTAATATTTTAAATGCTCATTCACTTGCTTTTTTGGGTCGACTTATTGAGAGAAGATATATAATTCACAAAGACAAATCGAACTCATTATGTTATGATTATTCTAATTTGTCTATTTTTCTCTTTGAGAACATTGGGGTTTGGGAAACAAGGGTTTCTGCAGATCATTGGATTTTGGAGAATGTTCCCTCTTCAGAATCAGACATACTGAGACTATGAGATACCAGTTGAAGCTTGTCAGTTGGGTGACTTTATTTAGAAGTCATATTTGTGCTTACAGAGGAAAGAAATAAATAAGGGTTTGAAGAAAAATATTGAATCAAATAGGGAGGTTGACTTTTAACTACATCCATCGTATCTTAGGCCACTTTTTCTTCAGCTGTACCATCATCATTTATTGCTGTCAGGCCGTACTGTACCAGCAGATAGGCGTGTGAAAGAAATAAAGCAAACGCCTTTGCCTTTTTGTCTCTGTCCACTCCAGATTGGTCGCCTTGCTTCACAGGGGTGTTTGGCGTCTATTTGGATTGGGAGATTGAAGTATTCTTTGATATTCTGATGATTTTTCAGCTGTGCGCCTTGCTGCAAATAAAGTCAGGTTTTTTCATCAAGTTTCCAGCTGCCTTTTTCATTGCATGTATTGCCTTTTAGTTTGTAATAGTTCGATTGAATTAAAGAAGGCTTTCTCTATACAAAATCATAGATTTATTGTTGTTTCTAGCATTCTACAAATTTATTGCATTTTATTTCCAAATCGCACCAATTTCTTCTTATTGTAAAAACCACAAAAAAAGTCAAAAACAACAAAACAAACAAAAATCCGCATTCACCGTCGGAAGTCAAGGTTGAGAGACACCTGGTCTCTTACAGTTTTTTAAGACAATTTTCCAACCAATATGTTAATTAGTGCAGGATGGAATTTCCGGATGTGGGAATTCTAGATAAGTTTATACATACAACATGAACAGAGTTTTGCATTTCTTTTCAAGCAAATGCAGTTTGGGTCATTGAATAAAGTGTTAGAGAAGTTATTAAGTAATTGCTTAGATACTAGAAGGAATTGTGAACTTGCTGATATATTTTTGGGGAGAGATAGCTTCCATAATCTCGTAACAATTCAAACATTTGTTCCATGTTTACACGATTCTAATATTTTTTTAATAATTAACTTGGCTCTTCGAGTTTTGCTATTGTAGACAAACTTGCCCAATGCCTGAAGATAAGGAGGGAAATGCTAAATCTCAAAAGCAGTTGGCTGGTTTGATTAACAATTTCTAGGGATTAAGAATTGATCCAGGTAATGATTCTATAATGATTCTAGAATTAGTTATAAGTCTGAGGGAATAGGATTTCATCATGTTTAAGAATTTATTTTTAGATTGTATGTCTCCAAAGACATGGCAATGCTCACGAATTTATGAGCAGCCAATGTACAGACACACATGTACTTGTGTGAACAATTATTCTGAAGAGTTTGGACAAGAAGTAGGAACTTTGCAGGTTGGCCAGTAGCATAATGGTCTGTGAAATATAGTAGAGTAGAAACAAAACTTGTAATGGAGGAGAGGGCAAGGAGACTGGATGTATTGGTATGAGTAATCCAAGTGACTATGATCTGGACAAGAAGAGGTTATACAATGAGATACCAATCAGAAAATTGAAATTATGAGGAGCTTTCCATTGTGTATGTCGATGGTTTAGAAGCAAATACACTTATTCTGATTGGTGTGGTGATTACTCTCTGGTCTATTTAGTGATTGAAAATCCTGAAGAAGGCTCCTTACAATAGTCATAAGTCTTTTTTGATTGGGTAGTGTTGAAAAAACTAGGAAATTGTGGAGACAGTTTTTTTACCTGAGAATTTTGACAAAGCAAGGATGCCTGGTAGACAATTTGGATAGTCGGCACAAAACTTGCTCTAGAACTGGATGTATCTGAATTTGAAGCATTTGAGTTTCATTTTATAAGAGTCAATAAAGATCAACAAAAGATCACTATTGACCACTAACAACCATCATCAGATACTGTGGGAAATTTGGTCCTTATACACTATATTTGAGTGATTATAACAATGAAAGCACTTGTAAGGGGTTCTTTAAAATGACTTATCTTTATACTTTATATATAAACTTTTTTATTATTAAAAAGAAAAATGTAATATTGAAAGAATCATAGTTGCAGGGAGACACATCTTCAAAGCTGGGACACGTTTCTCATCTTAGGTATGGTCACAAAGACATCCCCAGTTGCAAGAGATGTCTCGAGCAAGCCATCTCCCAGTTCAGAAACCCTAAAACATTGCCGTCTCTGCCAAAAAAGAGCATAACAAATTTTAAAATGAAAAGACAAAACCATAAAATGCATTGCATTGACTGTCTAATTCATAGCAAATGTGGGAAAAACTTCCACAGAACTGCACAACAATTTTCATGGCACTGGACATATATTTTGACAGTCATGGCTCACTATAATACGTTAATAGAGTTGCCTATGTTTGTTCTATTGCACCTATAGCTAACAGCAGTGCAATGTTTGATGATAAACCATAAAGCAGACAAAATTATTGTGCCTACTGAACCTACAAAACTTTCAAACCCATTAACAGTTGCCTTGCAACATCAAACAATTAATCTTTTCAGTTTTCCTCTTGTTGAACTTGACATTTGAAGATTAAATATTAAATATTTATTATTCATAATTAAATTAATATTTTATATTTCACATTTTTAATTTTTAATTCTAGCAAATTAATATATGTATATATTGGCATCTCCAAGTACCCATCTCATACTTTTTTCAAAAAATGTTGTACTGGTACCCATCTCCCGTACTAGTACCAGTCCCAGTCTCCTGACAACTATTGAAAGAACATAAAGGGATGATTGTTACTTTAGTAGACAACTGGATAATTATTTTAGTTGATATGTAAATTAGCAAGGACAATCAGCTAACAGTTTTATAGTATTTGAACAAACAGGCAATCCTAATGAAATGTAGTTAAGTGAATGTACTGAGAAACATGTATAAATTGTTGTTTTTGCTACAGCTGGCAACTTAACAAAGAGATTTTGAGTTCCTGATAGGTAATCACTTACAACAAAAAGTTAAGATGGCTTTACAGCATGTAAATTTGAAGGTATAAGAATTGAGTTTAGTTTAATGTCTTTTTTGGTTGTCTTCATGGTTGAGAGACAATGGCTGATTACTTGATCAAAGAAGACATGATCAATGAATTGTTTGACAGTGCCTTGTACTGCGACCATTCCATGAGTGAGGCTGATCTAATAATTTCAGCATGAGTAAAATCTGCTAATGGGTACTAAATTGTTTTCTGAATGCCCATAGGCTACCATGGTAAACTGCCATGTAAATGTTTCAAAATTTGATTGTCACAGAAATTGGCTCAATATTAACAATCATTATTTTACTCTTAACTTTGACATCAAACAAAATGGAACTGACTGCAGATTATTCCGCTTTGGCTGGGTCTTATAGACATATTGTTCTGAATATAATCTCCAAATAGTCCTTGACATGTTTCCAATGGGAAATTGTAGAACTTCTTTGATGTAATGATCATTCAGACTGAGTCATATGATTTCCTACGAAGGCTGATCTATAATTATCCCTTCTTTTATATAGATAAAGAGGGTTAACTTGGGGGTTATATCTAGAATAATGCCATCAGAAACTTGTAAGTTTTTTTTAATGATCAGATTGACATGTACAGAAATTAATTCAAAAACACAACACAATACACAGCAGATACCCTAGGAAAACCCTCCTCTTGAGGGAGAAAAACCCAGCCAATAATATCTCTTATATTATTGATTCTTGAAGAGAACACTTTTACAAATGAGGCCAATAAGAGAGGCCAAATGAAACACCAACAGATGATACAGCCACAGATCTTTATCACATATGATCTGCTAACACAGAACTGAAGCTATCTGATGAACTCGCACTGCTCAGATGATCGCACTGTACATATGAAGAACTCACACTGCTTTTGTGATGAATTTGCACTAGATACAAGAGACAATGGAATGAACTGAATGCTAAATGGATGGTCTAACAATGAACAATCGAATGAATATATATACAGCATGAAGGGACGTGACTCTTCAAACATAGCATGTCGGCCTCATAAAGAATTATTTCTTTTACTAATTAAATAAGTCAGCCACCTCAAAGTCGTGCCTCCTTATTTAATTCGCACCTCTTCATTAATTGCATATAAAACATTGTTTATCAAAGGAAGTGTCTCTTCACCAAATCACGTACAATAATTAAATAGCCGATGGCTATATTTAATTATAGTCTTCAAGAGATTCGTGCTGGAAGGAATCGGACGATGCTGCTCTAAACATCAACAAAACTCACTCTTACTGTCTGTGGAAAACATATACGGAATTTATTTTTTTAAACTTTGAATATGTACATTTGAAAGTAATTAAATAAATGCAGAAGACTAACCATCTTCTTCATTTTGCAGTCGGAAATCTTGAAGGCAACCCTTGCAACTGATGCTGTCATTGGTGCGATGGTATTATCTTGTCCCATTTAAGTGCATGTTGCATGCCATTTTTTTTTTTAATTAGGAAAAATAATGGGGAATGAATTTAACATTTATGAAGATGATAAGTAACAGGTTACATTTGACTAAATGAAATATCATTGAATTTAAAAATGTTGTAGCACAGCCAGCGTTGATTAGCTTTTTAAAATATAAATCATTCAGTTTAGGGTACTCTTATTGTCTTTGTTGCAAGACTCATCACAATCTTTATGATCTGTGAGTGAACTTCAACCTGGAAGAATACCTTTGGTTAAACCATGTAGATGATATAAGCTTTCACTGTTTTCCTCATATTGAATCAAAATCATATTTATACAATGTAATCTGTCTTCATAAGAAAGTCTAGGTTATATGTAATTATCAACTGCTAGCTTCATCATGTTTGCAAAGCACAATACTTCATTGAGGTGTTTCACAGTTACATAATGTTTCAGCAGATGTCTAGTTATGTGGTCTTAGACACCATGGTTTTTGTAGACCTATTCATTGGACGTCTATGTTTGGTTTATACTTTATTCACTATGAAGCTCTTTAACCATGTTTTGAAGCGACTATATCACATGATTTGCAAGTTTGGAATGTGCTTGTATGTATAATACTTTATAGGACAACTTTTGGAATCCTTTGGACAAGATAACTAGTGATTACTTTGGGACACCTGTCAAGTTGGTTGATCTCTAATTGATCTGTGAATTCTCTAAAATAAATAGAATTTAAGGACCATAAAACTGTAACATACTGTTCTACTTGAATTTTTAAATGACAGTGTTAGAGAGAGGGATTCGTTGAGCAAATTAGAAAGACAACATGTTGTAACAAAACGGATTCCAAACAAGAACTCAAAAATCTATCTTGGATACCCCCAATGAGGAGAAAAACCAGATTATGGTAGTGGCAAATACCTAGATTAATAGAAAAGTAAAGAACAAGTTGCTTGGATGCAAGCTGCCCCTTGCTCCTCCATGGCAAACACAATTGTCTCAGCTACCAGAACCACTAACGGACAGCTAAATCTCCTTTCTTTGATCAATACAAACTAATTAAATCCTTCTGTGTAAATACACACATCCCACATGTATTTATAACTTTCAGGGATGCTAGAGTATTTCCCCAGGTCCAAGGAGGAACCTTTCAGAAGTTGGAAGCTGAAAAGTTGCTTGTTCAGTTCAAACTCTCTTTTGCATAGATTGGGTTCACTTCTGCACTCATAGATTCAACCTGGTCATTTCTGCACTCATAGATTAAACCTGGTCACTTCTGCACCTGGGGATCTGATCCAGCTCACTTCCACACTTGCGGATGCATCCAACACGGTTATAATTGATCCTGTAAAGTTCCAGATTGTTATTGTAGTTGATCTTTCAATGAATTCACATTATTGTTCACAAAATTTCATCTCTACATATTTGTTGAACATTTTTATGATCCTTTATGGATCACACCTCATTATTAGAGAGAGGCTTTTAGTCCCACAAAAGCTTAATGGAACTTTGATTGAGGAGAAGATCACCCTACTTCCTTCTCCTTGGAGGGTGGCATGTTTTCTTTGTTGTCTATGTAATTTGTTTGGGCACATGCTTCATCAGAGTCTTGTGGATCAGTGGTGACTACTTTTTTTCTGATATGAGTGTGGAGCTCTCCAAGGTACTTGATAAGAATATCCTCTTCTTCCAAGTCCATGCCTTTTAATTTCTTGCCTTTGGAATTCCTTGGTGTAATCTTGCACACTTTTGATCAGGCTTGGGATCAATGGGATAATTTTTTTTTTACAAATTAGAACTTTAAATCCTTCCCGATACACAATTTGCTTTTTTTTTTCTCATAATTAACTGCATAGTTATCCCACCATAGATGAGGCGTGCAAAGTAGATTTTTTGTGTCCCATGAACTTTATGCACACTAGAATACACTTCTAATTGCTGAATACAAGAATCCAATTTTTCTGCATTAATCTGTTTGTCAAAAGTTTTACTTTCAATTTTAGTTTCTACTTGAAATGGTGTTGGTTCTTGTTCGTTGAAATGGCTCTTTCAAGAAAACATCACTTTTCATATCTTCTTCTTCTTCCTCTATGCCAAATTTCTTGGCTAGAGTTTTTGCCAATTACCTAAAGAGGTTTTCTCTTGCATCATCCTCATTTGCTTTCTTGTCATATGTTGTTATTGTTGGCTCGACCATTATTGGTTCTCTGTAATGGTTATCCAGTGCTGCTACCTGTGCATTTGATTCCTCCATTTGGACTTTTTGTGCTCTTGTCACTGTCATACACACTCTCTTCCACAAATCCCACAAATATGTAAACCACCATGATACCAAATGTTCCATACATTCTCTAAAATAAGTAGAATTTAAGAACCATAATATTGTAACTTATTGTTCTGCTTGAATTTTCTAATGAGAGTGTTACAGGGAATTGTTCACCAAAGCATATCAACAAAAACTCTTCCTGGGAATAAGTTGGCAAAACTGAAAGAAGGATTCTTCAAAAAAAGGAAAAAATCGGATTTTTCAAAATATGCAGAAAAAGAGAAAAAACTGCTGTTTTTTAAAATTTCAAGGCATTTTAATCGCATAGATATATATAGAGCAAATAAAAATGAGAGTTTACACCATGAATTTGGTATATAGAAGCTTTTTTCATTAATATTCATATCGCCAATTACATTGCATTGAACAATACATACTGCATAATGCATAAAGGATAACTACATAGTAATCGTTTCAAAATTTCAATTACAATATACTTGTACAATGCCATTCTTCAAACTAATTACAACGTTTAAAAAAATTGGATGTAGCCAATGACATGCTGCTACAAAGGGAGTTACACTAGGGGATTGCAAGTCCTAATGACGAATCTTTAGGTTGAGGGTTTCTCCTAATTTGTTTAACTGCATCACTATCAATGTTGGTCTCCCCAATGATTTCAAAATCCTCAACCTCACAAAGAGGGTCAATTTCATCATATGTGATCCACACAGAATCTGAATTGATCTTGTCAAAGTCAATTGGCTGGTCTTCTTCGATGATAATTGATTTTCATCAGATAGAAATTAGATTTGGAAATTAAATATAAAACAATGCTTACAATTTGGAATTACAATTGTAGGTATTCTGAACTCTAACCTTGAGCTTACTTTAGTAGAGTTTGTGGTGAACAAACACCTAGTCATTCAACCTTAGTTAGTTCCACCTCAACATTTGAATAAAATGCATAATTAAGTAATCCATCATCTTCATTGCTTTCTCTAATTGGACTTCTTGTTAATCTTTTTTCAAAATTCTAATGTTTCATTAAATTTGGAGGATGAATTTGCATTACCTTCTTATTTTTTGTGACAACATTGGTTCAACATGATTTAGGTCTTGAAATTTCAGCTTTCACTTCTTGATTACAAGTCTATTCTTTTTTTCTGCAAAGGATTTGCATAGTCACCTCCTTTAACAAATATGGTGTAATGTCCCGTTTTAGCTGACGTTGTTTGTTGAGGAGTGAGTCTATCAATTTGACCCTCGTAGGCTGACAATTTTGATTAGAGGGTTGTCCATGGCAGTTATCTAGAGTTTCGAGACATCACTCCATCAATTGATTCAGGTTTTGGCCCTTGCAGAGACTTACAAAGTGATATTCAGACACTTACTATTTATAGTAAGTTAGGCAGACAGGGGTTACTATTTCTGGCAAGGCACCTGGTTCAGTTGGTCATCTCAGTTTCGACCCAGTTCGACAGTTTGATGAGCAAATGGTGAATAAGGGAGCATTTAACAATAATTAAATAATTATTATTATGACTTTATATTATAAAGTCACTTTAAGTGAAATATTAAAATATTAATTAATGGTGAATTATAAAGTATTTAATACTTTATAATAGTGGAGTAATATTAATATTAAATGAGTATTTATTACTCATTTAAAAAGGACGCCATTTATTAATGAAATTGCCTAAGTTTCAAAAGAGGCGAATTTTATATTATTAAATGCATTTAAATTGCTTTTTTGGGTCGACTTCTTGAGAGAAGATATATATTTCACAAAGACAAATCGAACTCATTATGTTATGATTATTCTAATTTGTCTATTTTTCTCTCTGAGAACATTGGAGTTTGTGAAACAAGGGTTTTTGCAAATAATTGGATTTTGGAGAACGTTCCCTCTTCAGAATCAGACATACTGAGACTGTGCAATACCAGTTGAAGCTTGTCCATCTGGGTGACTTTATTCAGAAGTCATATTTGTGCTTACAGAGGAAGAATCAATAAGGGTTTGAGAAGAAATCATTCATCAGAGCAAAGGGGCAATTTATATCTTCTTGGTTTAGTGTTCTGGCACTCTTCTTCTCAGCCGTACGGCCTTCCTGTTGCTGTCATAGCTGTACCATTACAACTGCAAGTCGTATTTTCCTTCCAAGGCAAATCGACTTGCCTTTTTGCTTATTTTGGTTTCCAGTGCTGGCGCCTTGCTTTTGGGGGCGATTTCATCCATTCAGTGTCAAGAGGAAGCTTCATTCTAGCAGGCCGTACCCCTTCAATTATCTCATTTTGGCGGCTGCAAGTTAATCAGGTTCCTTATGAAATAACGTTGCTTTTTATATGTATGCCATTGGATTTTGCATTGTAATCTTTCAATAAATGAAATAGATCCATTCGCCATCCCTCTGGAGGTTATTTGCTGCAATATTTATCACCTTTGAATTTATTATGAATTTTATAGCATTTTATTTCAAAATCGCAATTTCTCTGTATTAGCAAAAAACCACAAAAAAATCAAAAACAAAGAAAACAAACAAAAACCTTGCATTCTTAGTCAGTGGTTGGGTTGAGAGACACCTGGTCTCTTACATATGGCATCTCTTGAAATAACAATTTTTATACCTCTAGGGGACTAAAACTTATAGGCTTTGCTTTTTGCACTATAACTTGTAAATTTGCATGCTTCACTTTTTCCGTCCAATTTCTTTCTTTTTTCATTGTTTGTTTGAACATAAGCTAAGCAACCTAATACTTTCAATTGTGCCACTCTAGGCTTTCTTCCATTTCATACAAAGTCCTATTTCTTAGCATAATAGTTGGGCTTCTATTCATGAAGTAATTAATAGTATTAATTGCTGCAAATCGAAAACATTCTATCCATACTCTTTGCTTCCATCATGCTTCTTGCTCATTCTTTTAGTCTTCTATTTTTTAGCATTTAGGGTTATGGGTTTATCTACAAAAAACTGCTAATCTTAACTCTAACTCTAAATGTTTTTCAACATTGAAGGATAGTGTTAGGGCATATTTTATAGTTAATTTTTTTATAAATATTAAGAAGGAAAAAAATTACTTGAAGGATGAAATCAAACTGGTTTAACATTAATGTGTTCTCGAAACCTTACTTTGTGTCCTAAAACTTCAAGATTGTTGAAAAGCTGCTTGAAAAAGCTCCGATTTCTCAAAGATCACTTGCAAATGAGAAAAAAGAAAAAAAAACATATTTATAGAGAAAAAATTGGCCGATGTAGAAAAAATCAGCAAAAACTTGGTGAAAATTTTGAGATAATTGGTTTTGGAAGAATTTTTGGTGATTAAATCCTGACACCTTGTCAATAAATCAGTAAAAGATTGGCCTGCCCAATTTATTCAAAAAACTTGCAAGTTTCAAAATGCAAAAATTGTCATTTGAATCAGTTTACAGTAGAATGAATTCCACACAAGAACTCAAGAATTTATCTTGGAAACCCTTGAAGAAGGAAAAAACAGCTTTAGGAATGGAAAATACGTACTACCTAGATTAATATAGAAAATTACCAAGGACAATGAGTTGTTTGCATGCAAGCTGCCCCTTGCTCCTTTGTGGCAAATACATTTGTCTTCGCATCTAAAAACACTGATGAATAGCTGAATCCTTCTTTCTTTGTTCAGTACGACTTGTTCTTTGTTGGATGTAATGTCCCCTTCTCATCAGTGATCAGCATTGGCATTCTTCAGTCTATTCCGGAACCCGTAGACTGGAATGAGGTGGAAATTAGGGTTTCATGGGCTTGGCTTTTGTAGCATTTCATTTTATTTACTATTTTTAGTAAATGATGGTTGTGGCAGTATGCAGTTGGTTGTCTTCAGTCTTCTCTTCAGTGAGCATATTATTGGTTGTTTCAATATCTTCCTCTCAAGCTTAATTTGTTGAAATCTACTAAGTATTGGCATAAGTGTTATAATTTTCAATTGACCCCTTGGCCTAAGGATACAACTTGCAAGTTGTTTTAAAAAGGGGACTTGAAGGGTACGCCTTGTCATAAGGTGATAATAATATTTTATATTTTTGAATTTATGCTTGGAGGAAAGTGGACGCCACTTTATGAGGAATATATTTTATGAAATTTGAAAATAAGGAGAATTCAAATGGTTGTCTTTTGGCGTGCCAATTGAGGAAGTTGAAGAGTTTCTCATTTCTTATAAAATGAAGACATGACTCCAGCATTTGATATCCATCAACTACCTTATTGTTATGCTGTCAAAATGACTATGGACATTTTGTTATTGCTTCGAGGATGCTACCTCCTAGCCCCTTCCCAATTTCGTGTTTGAAATATAACACCTAATTGGAATATTGCTGCTTCTCACATCAGACTAGCAGATTGAGCAATAAAGATTGAGAAATTTGGTGAATTCTACAGTTTTGAAGTTCCTGGTTTTGCTACAGCTGAAGCTGTTTTCTGTTCGTATCTTGCTGAGTGATTTTTATTTGGTTCTGGGTGTTTGAGCAATCTACTTGTTGACTGGAGGCGCCAACTTCCACCAAAAATCAGATTTTATTTTGAAGTATTCAATTTTATATTGCAAAGTCGATTTTCCTCAAGGGCCGTACCATTTAATGCTGTCTTGGGATTCGTGCCAAAAAAAAGTAGAGACTTTGTTTGCTGTTTCTGGATTCTATCTTGGGCGCCAGACTTGTAAGGTGCTTTTGCAATTCGTTTCACGCCATTCGGAGAAGAAATAAGTGAGTTATGAATGTTTTTCTGTTTTCCAGTTTGCTGTTGTAAATTTCCAGAACTCAGGAATTTGCATCAGATTTATCAGTTTCCAGTTTAATCTCCATTTCAGTCATTGGAAAGCAAAGAACACTGTTATAAATTCATTCTTATATCTACATTTCACTTCTCTATCATTGTAACTCATTTAATTGCAGTCTTGTTGAAATTGTAAGGTTCTGATTAGTAGTACTAATCTAACCATTTGTATTGCTGCAACTATTTGATTGTATCTCATTAAAGTCCCCTGGATGGTTTACCGCCAGTGTGGTTAAATTGTTTGTAAATCTTGTACCCACTTAAGTGGTGAATCCCCACAGTTCTGTGGATGCCCGCCGCAGCGGATGAATTGCTTTAATTTGTAATCTTTTCCCCCCACTGTTTGGTGGTAGCGTGGAATTGTTTTCTCATGGCTGGTTATCCGCCTAATAGTTCTTAATTTCAATTTCTTAGACTCCGTCATATGTTAGCACCTCGCCCTCAGTGGGATCTTGAGTGCACATTCTTGACGTTGAGTAGTTCTTCCATTCAAGTTCAGTTTCTTCAGTTCAAGTTCATATCTTCCATTCAAGTTCAGATTTTTAATTTGAGGCTAACGCTAATCCAATCATCTATTGCTGGTTATTTTGTGTTATTCTTCGAAAAAATTGGTTAGCATATTTCAGTGGTATCAGAGCAGAAGACCCTGCCATCCTGTGGCTGATTGCAGTAGTGAACTGATGAGTGACAGAGACACTAGGCCATACACTAGAAGTCAGGCCAGAAATCAGCATCAGTTTCCGCCCGTTCCAGAGGCAGATACCTTCTCAGAAGTTCTAAGAGACCTTGGTAAAACAGTGGAAGGTTCAGATAATTCAGTGGAAGTGGTTGATCACACAACTGTCATAATGTCAGATTCAGTAAGAAAAGATAATGAAGAAAGGGATAGAGTGGAGAAGAAGTTTGACGGGATGATAGATATGATGTCCCGTTTGTTATCCAAGTTGGATCAGCAAGCAGCTCAGAGTATTATTCAGCCCCAAAATAACTCAGCTGGAGAAAATAGTGGAGTGAATGGAAATAATAACAGTGGCAGTCCTGAGGTGAATACTAGGGACATAATTGTAGGTCAGCATACTACAATTCATAGTGGGTCATCCTCTAGACCCCTCTTTCCTGTTTTCACACCAAGGGAAGAGCAACAACCAGTTGAGGCTACTCCAAACTTTGCTGATGATGCTCGTCAAGCCTATATGGAGTATGTGTCCTTACCTCTTGACATGAGAGGAGCATGGACCTTTGATCAATTCATGAATCAAAGGAGTCGGAGAAATGGTGGTAGGAATGATCAACGTCCTCCTGCAGGCCCTAGAAATGATTTTTACCAAGCATTGGGAAAGATCACTATGGAACATTTTGATGGTGGTAACAAGTGTACAGCCAGGTCATGGGTGCAAAAGTTAGATAACTACCTCTCCCTTAGACCTATGCCGGAAGAAGATGCTATCAAATTTGCTACCTTGCACTTAGATGGCATAGCTCATGAATGGTGGACTCACGGTTTGGTCACTCTTGGCCACAACCTTATTCGCACTTATGGAGAATTTACAAATAAATTGATTGAGAGATTTGACACCAAAGATCCGGAATTGAAGTTTAGAGAATTGGCACAGTTAAAACAGCAAGGATCTTTAGAGAGTTATGTGGCTGATTTTCAGAGGTTGTCAGTAATGGTGCCCAACATTACTGAAAGAAGACTTGTAGTCCTTTTTGCTGAAGGTTTAATGGAGCCATTGAAGGGTTGGGTCAAAGCATTTGATCCTCCAACATTGGATGAAGCTATCAAGAAAGCTAGGAGCATGGAATTGGCAGCCCCAAGACCTAAGTTTCACTCAAAAACATTCAGCCATAAGAAGGATAAAAGGCCATCTTCAAATCTGCCCAAGAAGTTTCCACCAAGGCTGTCCGAAGAGCTCAAAGAACAGCTTAGAAAGGATGGAGTTTGCTTCACTTGTCGTGAGCCTTGGGTGAAAGGCCACCGTTGCTATGGAAGAGGCAAAGTAGTTCAAATGGAGGGCTATTCTGATTATGGATCAGAATCTGATTCGTCTGATCAGCAATACGAATCAGCAAGTAGTGAAGGTGAAGAAGTTCAAGAAGATAAGTCCGAAGAGGTTGGAGATAGTAGTGCTTTTGCACAACTATCCAGTTTTCAAAAGAATGAATCTTTTAGGGTTCATGGAGTGGTAAATTCACAAAGGATAGTTGCCCTAATTGATACTGGAGCAACTCACAATTTTATTGATGAAGGGCTAGTTGCTAGAAAAGGTTTAAAGACTGAAAATTTTGATGGTTTCAAAGTAATGGTTGCGGATGGTTTCACTATGTCTTGCACAAGGAGAATCCCTAATCTATCTTTGCAATTAGGGAATCATGAAATTAAGGATGATTTTTATGTGGTGGGTATAGGAGACACTGATGTTGTGTTGGGCATACAATGGCTGCGATCTCTTGGTGAGATCACATTGAATTTGCAAACCATGGAGCTGAAATTTCAGTCTAATGGAAGGAAGGTTGTTTTAAGAGGGATGTCAAATGGAGGCCCTCGAATTGTTTCTTTGAAAAGGATGGAAAGGCTGATCCGCCATGATCAAGTTGAATGGGCTGCTGAATGTATGGTTTTACCAGCTGATCCGGTTGAGGAAAAAAGGCAATATCATCCTGATATTCAAGCCTTACTTTCAAAGAAAAGTAAAATCTTTGGAAGCTTACCTCCTGGAAGACCTCCTGAAAGAGGTTCTGAACATGTGATTGAATTAGAAGAAGGAGCAAAACCAGTCATTACTACACCTTACCGCTATCCAAAGAGGCAGAAAGACGAAATTGAAAAGGCCATCAAGGAGCTGTTGGAAAGTGGTTTTATTAGACCAAGCAAGAGTCCATTTGCCTCAGCAGTAGTGCTGGTCAAAAAGAAAGATGGTACAATGCGTATGTGTGTTGACTATCGCGCATTAAATCAGAAAACCATCAAGAATAGATATCCTATCCCTAGGATTGATGAGCTCATTGATGAGCTCCATGGGGCAATGTTCTTCTCAAAGATTGATCTTCGTTCAGGATATCACCAAATCAGAATGAGGGAGGAGGATATAGAAAAGACAGCATTTAGATGCCACTTTGGGCATTTTGAATTTCTTGTCATGCCTTTTGGTTTGACAAATGCTCCAGCCACATTCCAATCTTGTATGAACAAGATTTTTAGACAGCAGTTGAGGAAGTTTGTGCTCATCTTCTTCGACGATATTCTCATATTCAGTAAGTCTTGGGAAGAGCACCTTAAGCATTTGGAAGAAGTGCTTACCATTTTAGAGGCGGAATGTCTATTCGCCAAAGAGTCAAAGTGTGAGTTTGGGATGGAAGAACTTTTATACCTTGGCCACATTATCAGCTCAAAGGGTGTGAAAGTGGATCCAGAAAAGATAAGGGCCATTCTTGATTGGCCAACTCCTAAGACTATTTCTCATTTGAGAGGTTTTTTAGGGTTATGTGGATTCTATAGAAGATTTGTAAAAGGTTATTCTCATCAAGCTGCACCTTTGACAGATCTTACAAAGAAAGGAGCTTTTCTTTGGACTAAGCAAGCACAAGAGGTTTTTGATAAGTTTAAACAAATCATGAGTTCGTGTCCAGTATTGGCACTTCCGGATTTCTCAAAACCTTTTGAATTACAATGTGATGCTTCAGGAGAAGGAGTTGGAGCTGTCCTAATGCAAGACAAACATCCTATTGTCTTCGAGAGTAGAAAGTTGAGAGGGGCAGAAAAAACTTACTCTATTTATGACAAAGAGATGCTTGCTATCATGCATGCTTTGTCTAAATTCCGTCAATACTTGGTGGGAAGTAAATTTGTTGTTAAGACTGATCACAACAGTCTTAAACATTTCATGCGCCAAAAGGAATTGAATGAAAGGCAGCAAAAATGGGTAAGTAAACTCCAAGCATATGACTTTGACATTGAATATGTCAAAGGAAAAAATAATATAGTTGCTGATGCACTTTCTAGAAGGCCTCATTTGCAGTCAATTTGTGAGTTATCAGCAGATTGGAAAGAATTAATTGCTGCTGATTATGTTAAAAATCAGTTTGCAACCAGCTTGTTAGAAGGTCAATTGGTTGATGGAAGGTATAAGTTGGTTGATGGATTAATTTATTATAAAGATAGAATCTTTTTAGTACAAGAATCTAAGCTTAAGAAAAAGATTCTACAAGCTTTTCATGATGTTCCCCTTGCTGGTCATCAAGGGATTTTCAAGACTTACAAGCAGATTCGTGAACGATTCACTTGGAAAGGTTTGAAAGATGAAGTCTTGAATTACATTAGAGAGTGTCCTACTTGTCAAAGGAATAAAAATGAACACTCTTTTCCTGCTGGTTTACTTCAGCCCTTGCCTATTCCAAATCAGAAGTGGGAAAGTATTGCCATGGATTTTATCACGGGGTTGCCCAAGGTGCAAGGACGTGACTGTATATTTGTTGTGGTTGATAGACTAACAAAATTTGCTCATTTCTTTGCTGTTACCACTTCATTTACAGCAGCTCAAGTGGCTGAGTTGTTTTTTAGAGAGGTGTTCCGTTTGCATGGGTTGCCTAAAACAATTGTCAGTGATAGGGACAGCAAGTTCCTAAGTGTTTTTTGGCAGGAGATCTTCAGATTGAGTGGGACAGTGCTTACTCCAAGCACAAGTTATCACCCACAAACAGATGGGCAATCAGAAATTGTTAACAAGTGGTTAGAGGGCTACCTAAGGAACTATGTTTCAGGACAGCAGCGAGCTTGGATTAAATGGCTTCATTTAGGAGAGTATTGTTACAACTCTTCTTATCACATGTCAATTAAGATGTCTCCTTTTAAGGCTCTTTATGGTTATGAGGCTACTAACTTTGTTGATCTAGTGTTTGGTGATAGTAGAGCCCCACAGGCTTTGGATATGTTGCAACAAAGCCAGGACATCTTGAAGACTCTTAAGGAAAATCTGCAACAAGCTCAGAATCAGCAGAAGTTATACGCTGATCAGCAGCGTGTGGAAAGGTCTTTTGAAGTTGGGGACATGGTCTATTTGAGGCTTCAGCCATATAGACAATCTTCTCTCAAGAAGAGTGGTGCAGAAAAGTTGAAGCCACGCTTTTATGGTCCTTTCAAAATCACCAAAAGGATTGGTGAAGTTGCTTATGAGTTGGAACTTCCAGCTGAAAGCAAAATACATAATGTTTTTCATGTGTCTCGCCTCAAGAAGGCAATTGGACACAATGTGGTGGCTACATCAGAATTACCTCCATTGGATGAGGAAGGTCATTTAGTGTTGATTCCAGAAGAGATCCTTGACACTAGAGAACGTTCTTTGAGAAGAAGGACAATCAAAGAATATTTGGTGAGATGGAGGAATTTGCCTATTGAAGATGCTACGTGGGAAGGTGAACAGATTTTGTTGCATCCATCTTTGCAGTTGCTTGGGGACAAGCAATTTCGAGGAGGGCGGACTGTAATGTCCCCTTCTCATCAGTGATCAGCATTGGCATTCTTCAGTCTATTCCGGAACCCGTAGACTGGAATGAGGTGGAAATTAGGGTTTCATGGGCTTGGCTTTTGTAGCATTTCATTTTATTTACTATTTTTAGTAAATGATGGTTGTGGCAGTATGCAGTTGGTTGTCTTCAGTCTTCTCTTCAGTGAGCATATTATTGGTTGTTTCAATATCTTCCTCTCAAGCTTAATTTGTTGAAATCTACTAAGTATTGGCATAAGTGTTATAATTTTCAATTGACCCCTTGGCCTAAGGATACAACTTGCAAGTTGTTTTAAAAAGGGGACTTGAAGGGTACGCCTTGTCATAAGGTGATAATAATATTTTATATTTTTGAATTTATGCTTGGAGGAAAGTGGACGCCACTTTATGAGGAATATATTTTATGAAATTTGAAAATAAGGAGAATTCAAATGGTTGTCTTTTGGCGTGCCAATTGAGGAAGTTGAAGAGTTTCTCATTTCTTATAAAATGAAGACATGACTCCAGCATTTGATATCTATCAACTACCTTATTGTTATGCTGTCAAAATGACTATGGACATTTTGTTATTGCTTCGAGGATGCTACCTCCTAGCCCCTTCCCAATTTCGTGTTTGAAATATAACACCTAATTGGAATATTGCTGCTTCTCACATCAGACTAGCAGATTGAGCAATAAAGATTGAGAAATTTGGTGAATTCTACAGTTTTGAAGTTCCTGGTTTTGCTACAGCTGAAGCTGTTTTCTGTTCGTATCTTGCTGAGTGATTTTTATTTGGTTCTGGGTGTTTGAGCAATCTACTTGTTGACTGGAGGCGCCAACTTCCACCAAAAATCAGATTTTATTTTGAAGTATTCAATTTTATATTGCAAAGTCGATTTTCCTCAAGGGCCGTACCATTTAATGCTGTCTTGGGATTCGTGCCAAAAAAAGTAGAGACTTTGTTTGCTGTTTCTGGATTCTATCTTGGGCGCCAGACTTGTAAGGTGCTTTTGCAATTCGTTTCACGCCATTCGGAGAAGAAATAAGTGAGTTATGAATGTTTTTCTGTTTTCCAGTTTGCTGTTGTAAATTTCCAGAACTCAGGAATTTGCATCAGATTTATCAGTTTCCAGTTTAATCTCCATTTCAGTCATTGGAAAG
Source organism: Sequoia sempervirens (assembly GCA_007258455.2). Taxonomy (NCBI): domain Eukaryota; kingdom Viridiplantae; phylum Streptophyta; class Pinopsida; order Cupressales; family Cupressaceae; genus Sequoia; species Sequoia sempervirens. The sequence continues at coordinate 39,341 of VDFB02155127.1, read as the reverse complement.
CAAAGAACACTGTTATAAATTCATTCTTATATCTACATTTCACTTCTCTATCATTGTAACTCATTTAATTGCAGTCTTGTGAAATTGTAAGGTTCTGATTAGTAGTACTAATCTAACCATTTGTATTGCTGCAACTATTTGATTGTATCTCATTAAAGTCCCCTGGATGGTTTACCGCCAGTGTGGTTAAATTGTTTGTAAATCTTGTACCCACTTAAGTGGTGAATCCCCACAGTTCTGTGGATGCCCGCCGCAGCGGATGAATTGCTTTAATTTGTAATCTTTTCCCCCCACTGTTTGGTGGTAGCGTGGAATTGTTTTCTCATGGCTGGTTATCCGCCTAATAGTTCTTAATTTCAATTTCTAGACTCCGTCATATGTTAGCACCTCGCCCTCAGTGGGATCTTGAGTGCACATTCTTGACGTTGAGTAGTTCTTCTATTCCAATTCAGTTTCTTCAGTTCAAGCTTCAGCATCTTCCATTCAAGTTCAGATTTTAATTTGAGGCTAACGCTAATCATATCATCTACTGCTGGTTATTTTGTGTTTTCCTTCGAAAAAATTGGTTAGCATATTTCATTGGATCCTTCTTTCTTTGATCAATGCAACTTTTAGTGATACTAGAGTACTTCCCTAGGGCCAAGGAGAAACCTTTCAGAAGCTAGAACCTGAAAAGTTGCTTGCTTGGTTTGAATTCTCTGTTGCATGGTCAGAGGTCACTTTCGCACTTGGAATCTACATAGTCATTTCTGCACTTGTGGATTCGACTTAGTCAGTTCCACACTTGCAGATCTGACTCGTGTTGCTTCCACACTTGCAGATTTTACTTGGTCACTTCTGTATTTGCAGATCTGTATCAGGCCATTTCTGCATTTGCAGATCCATCTCGCATTTTAAGAATTGATCCTGCAAAGTTACAGGTTAATATTTTCATTGATCCTGCAAAGTTACCATTTGCAAAAGTACATGTTGACATATATTTTTTATACATTTTTATGATCCCTTATGGATCACTCACAAATGTTTTTATTTAGGAGTGTCTTAAAGGCCATTTGTACTTCCTTGACTAAATCTTTTCTAATGTGACATGTATGAATATATTTTGTTTTGACCGAAGAACCAATAATGAAGTTTATGTCAATATACTCCCATTTAAAGGTCTAATTTCAAGTGGTTTGTAAAGGATCTTAGAAATATTTTCTATTTACTACTTGGGTTAACTTGCAATTTGACATGTTGTTATGATCCACACATAACTGAAAATGCTCTTGTTTGAGTAGAATCTTTTAATGGGGCATCCTTTGGTGCACATATCCAGAGCATATTTCTTGGTGGAATTGGTAGTGCCTCAGTTAAGAGACATGGCTCTGGCTGGACTTATTTATTATTATTGTGAAGCATTCATTGCCTTTTTGAGTTGATAAAGTATGTTAGCTTGTTCTATTTGTGACCGAGTATATGTGTTTGTACAACTGTTATTTAAATTTTTGGATTAGTTGTGGTTGGGACTACTTGCATTATGATGAGTGGTTGTCTGGTAGTCGTCCATTCATCTCATCACATTGTTGAGTTGATAAAGTATTTTGGCATGATATCTTTCTGATCAAGCATATGTGTTTGCATGGATGTTATTTTCTTTGATATTAGTTGTGGCTAGGACTGCATGCATTCAGACAAGGTGTCGTCTGACCGAAACACCCTTGTGGCTGTTGAATGTTATGATCAGGCATGTGTTCTGTCTTGGTTATTCTCCTTACTGTTACATTTATAGTGAATCTGTCATATATATAATAATATATGTATTTTGATACAGGATGAAAGTGTCAAGTTCTGATTCTATTCTGTTGGTTTAAGTTGTGCAGATTCTTATTGCTTGGTTGGACATATTTGTTTCCATTTCTCACACTATTGGTTCATTGTTCATAGGGGAAATATGACACCTCTTTCAGAATTTGAGAGCACTAAATCTGATGTTGATGAAAAGGGAGGGTATAAAGTTTGTTTATAGCTGTAATTTTCAGGTGTGGGCTGTAGATAGTCAACTAGGCATGAAATACTTTTTTTCTTGTGTGTGGTTAACTGCAATGGTTCATATAACCCCTCTTGGCCCACACAATAGTTTAAAAGGTGTTATGTGATTCAGCTTAAGACTTACTGGTAATGGCCAACTTCCTCTAGTAGAATTAGTATGGCTTGTTACATAGTTCTTCTAAGCTTCAAAATATACATTCCAATTTTATAAGTTTCATGTGTTTTGAATATTGGATATTTGCTAATTTTTTTAGACCTTAAGGTTTTAAGGTTTCCTAGGATGGTCACAAGGATATAGTAAAATTGTATGCCATAATATAATGCTTGAAAAAATCTATTAACACGTAGCACTAGCATGCTAGATTCTACTTCAACCAAAAATGTTGAAGATATCAAGTTACATGAATGTTTAGCCACATAAGAAATTTCAATCATGTTATTGTTTAACATTAGTGATTGACTTGAGACCATCTCGTTTTTCATATCAGTGTGTTAAGACCGCTACCTTTTATGATTGTAAGGAGGATGCCAAATGCTAATTTCCATTTTACTGTAATTATTTTTCTTAGGATTCTTTCTTGTGTGATTGTAGGGAAGCGTACATACACCAGGAAGTGGCTATGTTCTGTTGCATCATGTGATGGGTGAAACAAATGGAGTTAGAGGAATTTGGTCGTATGTTTCTAACACTTATATGAGCTGATTATCGTTCAAAAGGAATTTAGGAAATCTTAATCATTACACATTGTTTTAGTTTCCGGTGACAAGTCTTTTAAATTTTCATTCAATAGATATTTTAGTTTTTGTGATTGAGTTTTTAAATTTTTTTTAATAAAGTTATTTCTTTATTGAGAAGGATATATAGATTATTGTACGTTGTTTGTAACTATGGGTCATCTTGATGTTGTTAGTGTCATATCTAAGAATGCTATCAAAGATTAGAAGAAGTCAACATTCTTAATAGGATAATGCGATATCTGAAAGGAAATTTCAGTGGACTTGCACAATAACATTTTTAGGATCACTTTCTAGGCAAAGCTTTTATAAAGGCAAAATCAAATGTGCAAGCTCTGAATGGAGCATTCTTGCAAGAACAAGCACATGTGATAGCACTCACCTTTATATAGAAGAGAGGAAGCATTACCAAGTACCTAGAATACAATGAAAACAAATGAATCTCATGCATGAAGGATCGCCAGCTAAAGTAATTATAATAGAAGAGATATGGTGGATCAGAGGATCTAATAATAAATCTTGTGAAGAGATTTTGCCTTTACTGATCTATGTATGTAATAGTAGCATAATACTTGAAAAATATGTAATTAATTTTGAGTAATTATGACGTGGCACATTTGCCGTGTTGTTTCTTGAGTTTTTAAAAAGTGGCTTGATATTTTTTTATTGTATACCTATCCTTTTTGTCTCATTTTTACAGTTGATTCAGAAAGTACTGATTCTTGTATGCACTCAGATGCAGACAAATACTGGCTCATTTTTACACTTACATGCAAATAACTACAGAGCACAAGCAGAGTGAATAGTTTTTGTTTAGAGTAGACTTTTTTTTAATTTTTTAATTTTTATTTACGTTTTAACTATTAGAGCAACATATTTCAGCAACGTTAGCTTTTTAACTAGCACAATTGGGTGCAACACAGAAGAAACAGTATGTAAGGTAAAACTCTTTCTTTGAATTATGAGAGGAAGCTCTCTTACACTAAAGTTTACAAAATACCTAGAACCTGTGGGGATAAGTTCCCAAGTTTCATTCTTTTTGATTTGGTTCAGCTCTTCCTCCATAGCGCCAATCGAATGTTTTTCTTCGCTTGCTTCTGCAAAATTCTTGGGCTCTATTTTAGATAGTAAGGAGAAATTTGCATGTTTTGATGCACTTGCTAATCTTCTTCTAGTTTGTATCCCAGTATCTTTATCACCGAGAATTAGATTTTCTGAATGATGCTTTTGAACAAATCTGGATGGTGTCTTTGTATCTCTTTGTCCTACTCCTTATTTGCCAACTTCTTCTTCTTCTTCTTCCTTGCAACTTGAGTGTTCACATTCTTATTCCTTGCAGCTTGAGTCTTCTAGGAGATCATTTGCTTGAACTTTCTATTTTTGATGCCTTTCTTCATCTACTCTTACATTGGCACTTTCTACAATTTTTTGTGACCTTTTATCATAACATCTATGAGCCTTGCTTCTTGAAGAGTAAACAAGGAAGATGGCTTCGTCAGATTTGGAATCAAATTTTTCTAAATTCTTATCATCTCTTCTTATGTAGCACTTACTTTTGAAAAATTTGAAGTATTTTACTATTGCTGGTCTCCCCTTCCATAGTTCATAAGGTGTCTTGCTATTATTGATCTTGATTTGCCCTCTGTTTAGAATGTAGATAGCATATATTCATTCAACATTGTTCTACCCATCTCTTGCACTGTTCGATTCTTTCTTTCTACAACTCCATTTTGTTTTGGAGTCCTTGTAGCTGAAAAATGTCTTTTTAATCCATGATGCTCACAAAAGTCTTCAAATTCATTTGAGGTAAACTCACCTCCTCGATTTGATCTCAAAAGCATTTGACTTTAACCCGATTTCATTTTCGACCAAGGCTTTGAAAGCTTTGAACTTATCAAATGCTTCAGATTTTTTGTTTAGGAAAGTAACCCCATGTCATCCTTGAGTAATCATCAATAGGGAGCGTAAAACAACTCTCACCTTGTAAACTTTGTGTCCTTGTTGACCCAGAGAGGTTTGTATGGACAAGCTCTAAAGGTTTTTTCTTTGAGTATTTCTTTGACTTGAAGCTAGCTCTTGTTTGTCTCCCGTGATAACATTGCTTGCAAAGAGTGTTTGAAGGCCTAATAATCTTTGGCATATCTCTTACGGCTTGTTTGGTGTTGATCTTTACAAGATAATCAAAGTTTATATGGCCCATTCTTCTATGCCATAACCAGCTCTCATCTATTTGTCCCATGTAGCATTTTTCTGCCTTGAATGCACTAAGGATATATTGTTTGTTTGTTGTTCTATTTGCATCAGCATTAACTTTTCCTATACTTGCCTTCCTTAAAAAAGATTATGCAACAACAACCTTGAGCATGGAAAGTAAGAGTGTGTCCTTAATCATACATTTGACTCACACTAAGAAGATTACACTTCAAACCTTCAACATACAAGACATTTTTTGTCTTTGTCTTCCCATTATCAAGACTAAGAGTACCTTTTCCTGTTATCCTTGCTGTAGCATTATCTCCATATTTTTCTGTATCTCTATTCACTTCCTTTAAAGAGATAAACTTGCTCTTGTCCCCTATCATATGGCTTGAGAATCCACTTTTAATATACCATTTATTTGCTTCATTTTGGGCATGAAAGGCTGTTTGTACAAGTATAGATTTTTCTTTCTTTTGTTGCTCTTGCTTCTTTTTCGAAACTTTTGTAAATTCCTCTTTTTGCCTGTGATGTGTATCCTCCTTGTTTTGTCTAGGAGGTTCCACAAAACTACTTCTACAAAAACGTGTTGTATGACCATAGTTGTTGCACTTGTAGCATATAATGTTGAAGTCCATTTAGGGAGAAAAAGAATTGTAATTTCTCTTTAAAAAACCAAAATAATTTCTTGTACGTACCCTACAATCTATTGCTTTATGACCAAATTGATTGTAGGAAAAGCAATAACCAAAGGAGTTTTGGAACTTGGTCATGTGGGACTGCCTTGGAGTGAATGATATTTTGAATTTTCCCTTGTTGTCCTTGCGAGGGATGTTGGTCTTTTATGGGATATCACTTCCTTTCTTCTTGGTACTATCACTATTGATAGAGGTCTTAAGTGCATTGACATAGCCTTTAGGCTTTTCTTCATTTGTTTTCTTTGTTAATTCTATAGCCTTAGAACTTGAATCTTTTTTGGTAGTCTTCATATTTTACTCAAAGCCAAGACTAGTCTTGATGAATGGTGACCTTTGAGCATTGATAATGTCTTCCATTATTTTGATGCTCTTTTCAAACTTCATGCTTCTATTTAACTGGGTAGTTGCCTTTTCTAGTCTTTTCAAGGAAACAATTTTAGATTCATGTCTTTCACAATCTTTTACTTTTGTCTTTAGCTGAAATCTCATTTCCTCTTCTATCCTTTTTGCCTCTTCAAGTTGAATCTTTAGGCTGATAATAGTCTTTTTTGCTTCTTCAAGGCTTTGCGACACTTTTGTTGTTGAATCACAATCCTCTTCACATTTTTTTCAGTTGCAACGTTTGCTCCAAATTCTTTTTCTTAAGCTTCTTGATTTCACTAAAGGAACAAATGAGCTCCAAATTCTTTTTCTTAAGCTTCGACAATTTCTTCCTCTTCTAAATCCATCTTCTCTTTTCCTTTGTCTTCATCTTCCAAGGCGTCACTCTTTGCTTCTATTGCCATGAAGAGAGTTTCTTCTCTATCACTGTCGAAGATGCTTTCATCACTCTCCTCCGATGAGCTACTATCTTCTTTGGAGTAGAGGCTCTTCTTGTGCCCACGAAAAGTTTTCTTCCTCTCATGTTTGCCTTGTTTATAACTCTATTTATATTAATGACTTTTTGTTTCCTTCTTTATGTGATGGTCACCTTCATCATCACTATTATCATCTTATACTTGTGGAGATTTAGCAACAAAATAACCTATTTTACCACAATTAAAACATTTGAAGGATAACTTATCTTTGTAATCGTCAGATCCCTTTTTGAGTTTTCTGTGATGAGCCCCGCTCTCCGCTCAAAACCCCAAATTCTTAAGTCTTTAATTGTTTTTTAAGTTTTTTAAAGAAATCTTATAGACAGAAGAGAAGGGGCGCAGCATATGTTTGCTCATAAAAGACAAATTTAAACTTATTTCTTCAAATTGAAAGTGCAGAATGTATTATTTAACATCAACAGATAGACTAAGAATGATAAACATACCAATCAGGCTCCAGATTATTTAAATAAGAAACTGGCCAGATCTACAGCTGGAAAAGGTGAAAACAAGCCTGAATGCACGCCATGACTCCAGGAAAGGTTTCTCCTGATCAGAAACTGGTCACAAAGCTTGGAAAAGACAAGCCGCCAATGATAGATGTCAAAGCCCTCTCAAAAAGAAGGCGTTTTCATTAATTTCTTCACACGCCTTTCTCAAGGCACAAATTCCAAGACAAGCCGTACGGCCATGAAAAGAAGGAAAGGAATCTCTGAAAGAAGAATCCCAGAAGCTGTAGAAGGACGCCACCAAGAAACCCTCAATGATTATTCTGAAGAACAAACATCTGCATAAATAAATCCTCTGTCTGCAACTGTAGAACTTCTGTGTGAAGCCCTCAACTGTACGGATTCAGCTGATCTCTCACAGCCTCAAACGTACTCAACACTGAAGAGTTTTCCGTTCTCCAATGGACACAATGATCAAACCCTGCTCTCAGGAGAATGCTCAGAGAAAAGATGCACAAGGCAAAGAGAAATGGTCAAATGATATGAGTTTCAATTGCCAAAATGCCTCTTTAAGCAAAAGCACGCATTTCCATAAAGATACGCCCTTTTTAGGTTTTTAAAATATTATAATATTTTAATATATTCCTTTTCAATAGTTTGGGCGCACTTTTATAATATTTAAAGTCATTAAAATATTATAATCCCCCTTTTGACATTTAAGTGATATAAAAATATAAATAAAGTCAATGTGACTTTATTAAAAGGGCGTTTTAAGTTAATAAATTAACTTAATCACTTAAATCTCCGTAATATGCTCAAAACTCAGGATAATCTCGTGCCGTCAGAAGCGATGAACTCCTGGAATGCCAACGCTCACTGTGATCTAAACACTGTCCACTGAAAACACGAACAAACAAACTCTCCAAAATGCACCACTGACCCTCTATCCAAACTGGCTAGCCCACAAGGGTCCAATAAAGGGCTAACACACGCAAAACAAGATCACGCTGAAAAAGGGGACATTACAGTCCGCCCTCCCTGAAATTGCTTGTCCGCAAGCAATCTCAACAACAAAGAATCAACCACTCCACCAGGATCCCAAGGATAGTGTCGTGAAATGTCCCTCCTGTCATCAACTGTCTCCTGTAACTCCCAAATCTGATCAATTGGATCATCATGCTGTACCCTGTCAATCTCAACACCATCTGTCACAGGAGAGAAGAACTCAAAAGAAAGCAAGTCAAACTGCTGACAACACTTGCTCCCTAAAACCGCACGAGATATGCTATCATCCAACATATCTAACACGTGCATACCAGAATTGTGCATCTGAAACGGGTCATGTACATGATGACTGAAAGTGAAACTGTGTAGACTCCTAACCATGTACACACTGGAAATCTCCTCAACGAGCTCTGTCTGAAATCTCGATGCACTGACGGAATCTCCAATACTATGATCAACGCTCTTGCCTAAATCAGGATCAAGAGTAGAATCAACATCCACCTCAAAGAGCGGATTATCACAGGAAGATGTAGCATCTGTCTCATAAAGAGGATTTTGTACTAACTGAGCCTCATAACTGTACTGATCCCAATCAAACCCCTCTGATCCCATGGGACTAGAATCAAAATGATAATCCTCCTGAAACATCTCATGCTCCTCTAGAATCTTCGGTTCTATCTTCTCACCTTTTTCGTTGACGAGAATGATAGATCGCATACTCCCATCCTGAAAACCAGCTTGCTGGTCCGTTAAATCAGCAATGTCTTCACCCTCATAAAACCACTCCATTTGTCTATTTGAACCCTTAGGCTTGAGAGGACAATTGTGGTTTTGATCATAAGGAGCTTTGCAATAGAAACATAGCTTCCTCCTACGCAAATCATTGATTGTCTCTCGGTCCAAAGGAGCTGCAAATTTCCTCTTTTCATCAACTTTTTCTGATTCTTTAGGTTCTGATTTGCTATCACTATAGGATGAAGATGCTTCTGCATTTGAAGTGAACTTACCACGTGAAGCTGTAAGTTCCATGCTACGAGCCTTTCTCATAGCTTCGTGCAAGGTAGGTGGATCGAATGCCTTGATCCAACCTTTCATTGGCTCATGGAGACCTTCTACAAATAGAATGACAAGTCTCCTCTCTGAGATTCCGGTAACCATAACCGAGAGCTTCTGGAACTCACCAATATAAGACTCCAAACTACCCAACTGCTTTAGCCGAGCAAGGTCTCTGAAGAATAGCTCGGGATCACGTCTATCAAACCTCTCTACCAGCCTATCAGTGAACTCCTGGTACGAGGTAATCCTATCATGGTGTAGTGTAGCCATGCCATGAATCCACCAGTCATGTGCTACGCCATCAAGGTGGAGAGCTGCAAATCGTATAGCATCTTCCTCTGGCATAGGACGTAGTGTCAGGAATGTATCCAACTTACTCACCCAGGCACGTGCTGTAACTCTACCACTGCCATCATAGTGAAATAAGGTTAGTTTGTTGGTTGCCTGTTTAAGATCACTCTGTTTGTGTCTAGGACGCCTGTCATTCCTGTTCCTGGTGTGCTCTCTCTTCTGGCTCATAAACCTATCAAAGTTAAGGTGCTCCTTAACCCTTGGTGGCAAATTATCCCACTCATCATGCATCGCCATAATATTATCTGCAAAATTTATTTCACCACCTTGTTCAGCTTCATCCACTTCCTCAGCATCATCTCTGGTGAACGTGGGATATGTAGCTCTCTCATAGGTGCGTACTGGATCTATAATCCTCTGTGGCTGTCTATGGATACTGCCATCTCTATCTGAATCCAAACTACGAGCTCTGTTTAATGACAAATTCTGAACATTCGTGCTGAGTTGTTGAAGAATAGTTGCAACTTGCTCTTGCCCTGCAACCATGCCTCTAAGCACGTCTTTGGCTTCTCTGTCCTCATCCTCCCAATTATTTCTGTGAGAACTTTCTCCAGCCCTGTTCGCCATATTGTCCCAATCTAATTCCTCCTCCTGATCTGCAAACGGAAATGGTGGAAAAGGATTCTGGTCGCCTCTTTGATTTCTAGGGCCACCTCTGAAATAGGACTTACCAAAACCCTCTCTGTTTGACTTCATAAATTCTCAAACCCCACAAGCTGGCAGGATGTGAGCTCTGATACCACTGTGATGAGCCCTGCTGGCTCTCAGTTCAAACCCTCTTTTCTTAAGTCTTTTAAAGTGTTTTTAGAGTTTTTTAGAGAAATCTTAGTAGACAGAAGAGAAGGGGCGCAGCATATGTTTGCTCATAAAAGACAAATTTAAACTTATTTCTTCAAATTGAAAGTGCAGAATGTATTATTTAACATCAACAGATAGACTAAGAATGATAAACATACCAATCAGGCTCCAGATTATTTAAATAAGAAACTGGCCAGATCTACAGCTGGAAAAGGTGAAAACAAGCCTGAATGCACGCCATGACTCCAGGAAAGGTTTCTCCTGATCAGAAACTGGTCACAAAGCTTGGAAAAGACAAGCCGCCAATGATAGATGTCAAAGCCCTCTCAAAAAGAAGGCGTTTTCATTAATTTCTTCACACGCCTTTCTCAAGGCACAAATTCCAAGACAAGCCGTACGGCCATGAAAAGAAGGAAAGGAATCTCTGAAAGAAGAATCCCAGAAGCTGTAGAAGGACGCCACCAAGAAACCCTCAATGATTATTCTGAAGAACAAACATCTGCATAAATAAATCCTCTGTCTGCAACTGTAGAACTTCTGTGTGAAGCCCTCAACTGTACGGATTCAGCTGATCTCTCACAGCCTCAAACGTACTCAACACTGAAGAGTTTTCCGTTCTCCAATGGACACAATGATCAAACCCTGCTCTCAGGAGAATGCTCAGAGAAAAGATGCACAAGGCAAAGAGAAATGGTCAAATGATATGAGTTTCAATTGCCAAAATGCCTCTTTAAGCAAAAGCACGCATTTCCATAAAGATACGCCCTTTTTAGGTTTTTAAAATATTATAATATTTTAATATATTCCTTTCAATAGTTTGGGCGCACTTTTATAATATTTAAAGTCATTAAAATATTATAATCCCCCTTTTGACATTTAAGTGATATAAAAATATAAATAAAGTCAATGTGACTTTATTAAAAGGGCGTTTTAAGTTAATAAATTAACTTAATCACTTAAATTTCCGTAATATGCTCAAAACTCAGGATAATCTCGTGCCGTCAGAAGCGATGAACTCCTGGAATGCCAACGCTCACTGTGATCTAAACACTGTCCACTGAAAACACGAACAAACAAACTCTTCAAAATGCACCCTGACCCTCTATCCAAACTGGCTAGCCCACAAGGGTCCAATAAAGGGCTAAATGAAACAAGATCACGCTGAAAAAGGGGACATTACATTCTCACAAAGTGGGCTTCCTTTGCATGAAATTCATCGGTGGAGCTATCATTTGGTTTAGACTCTATATTCTTCATCTACTTTGAAGCTTTGAAGGCCGCTTCACGCATTGATGACTTCTACTTTTCAATCCTTATTTCATATGCCATGAGGATCCCATGTAACTCATCCATAGTTAGTTTGTCTAGATCCTTCATTTCTTCAATAGCGGAGACTTTGGCATCAAATCTCAAAGGAAGAGACCTTAATACTTTCTGCACAATTATTGCATCCTCGACCTTTTCTCCATGGCCTCTGATAGTGTTAATAATTTCATCCATGCGAAGTAGATAGGCTGCGATGTTTTCTTCGTCCTTCATCAATTGTCTTCTATGTGTTTGAAGCTTAGCTTTCTTTACCTTTGAAGAGCAGACAAAAAATACTGAGAGGGAGGGGGGGTGAATTAGTATTTTAAAACTTTGAAACTTAAATCATCAGAATGAACAATAGAAACAGGAAGAGCAACCATAAACATGAATAACACAAAATTTCACGTGGAAAACCCTTTCGGGTAGAAAACCATGCCAAAAGAATAGGTTTCTTTAACCACAAATGGGCACCAACCCAAATGACAAAAGTGAGCACCAACTCACTAAGAGCACCAACTCCCTTGAAGCACCAACTTCGAACAGCTGAAGCATCCACTCTAGCGTGAGTACCAACTCACTTAGAATCTTCTCAATACTGCAATTCTGATTTCAAAACCAATTTGTCCAACAAGTCTCAAATCAAGAGCAAATATAACACTACACTACATAAGGAAGACTTCACCATTTTATGAATGTCGACGAGGAAAAAAATTCAATTCCAAAGTAGATAAAGCTACACTCAGAAGTATATAAGAGCGAAATCAGATTCCCAAGACACACTTATAGCAAATCTTCAATATTAAAGAGGATGCCATACTAAGCAACACAAATTTCTCCAATCCAACTCAGAATGAAAAACCACGTCCTACACACACCTCGATATGAATATATTGGCTAAGGTGTACTAAAATCGTTTCACTCAAACAACAACTACTTCAAACAACTTGTGAAACCTCTAGAAATGCACAACCTCCAAGTTTATCAGTAGCCACTTTGAATTGATGTATTTGCATATGACCAACATCACTTTTGAATTGAATCAATGCAAAACCATCCCACTAACATAGCGCAACACATACTGTAATGTCCCCTTTTCGATAGCCACCTTGAGGATCATTTAGCCTTTACTTATTCCCGAAGGCTAAATAGGGGAAATGAGGGAGTAATTATTAAATTAATTATTTATAAAGTAATGTCAATAAATTAAAATCAAAAGATAACTTTATATTTAATTAATTTAATAAAGTGACTTAAAATAAAATAATAAATTATAAAAGTCATTGAAGGGAATAAAATAATATTATTTCTAGAAGCTTCTTGGAAGGCATTGAGAAATCTTTATAAGGAGCTGTTGGCTTAGCATTTGAGCAGGCTTATGTCTTGGATTATTCTATTCATACCAGTTTGGTAGAATCTTGAATGCTTTGTTTGTCTGAAGGTTTGAAGACTCTAGGATACTATGTTCGGTTGTGAAAGATCAACCCTAGCTGGAAATTGTGGAAGAATCCATCCAGGGTTTCTACAGGTGCTTCATTGCAGAATTTGGATGGGAGCAATAGCTGATGTATTATTGCCCTACTGAATAAGAAGTGATTGAGTGCAATAGTTGGTTTATTATTGTATTTATTTGAGGAGATTACACAATTGCAATAGCTGGTTTATTATTGCAATTATTGAAGGATTTGCTGGTTTGCAACAGCTGGTTTATTGTTGCATTTGAGGAAGGGATTTTGCTGGTTCGATCATCCACAAATTTAATGGTCTTTGACCAAATTTGTGAAGAAGGAAATTGATTTTTGAGAAGAAATATCTGCATTTTGGAGGATTTATTTTCAGTCTCTTGGTAGTTGTTGTACCCCAAAATTAAAATTTTTGTTACACTTAGATATTTTGAAGAAATAAGTAAAAGTCTTTTTAAATCAGTCAAAAAGGTCAAAATTTGGGTGTGCAAGTCTTGCATGAGGGGTTAAAACGCAAAATTTTCAAAATCCGACGATCTGGGTCTGCTCAGAGCAGCTTAATCTACAAAACCCAAATCTTAGTTTTTCATCCCTACTTTTTAGAAATTTTCTAAAATTAGTAATGTTTTTTGGGTTTTTTTGGGTTTCTTTGGAAACAGATAGTAGCAAAACTTTCTAAAAATAGAAAGTTGGTCCGTTAGGGTTCAAACTGATTTTGATTTGCTCAAAATACGTCTATATCAGGCTGGTGCAGTCAGAATCTCAAAATAATCAGTTTTGCCCTAGTGGGTCTATTCTGCTTTTTCAGAAGCATATTAGGAGCTCCGAGGTCATCAATGGAGGTCAGCCGGCTGCCAGGCGTCAGATTCAACATTCAAAGCATTCAACATAAGGCGAGATGATGAGCAAGCACGAAGAACGAAGAAGATGAAAAATGATGAAAATTTTTTAACACTAGAAGACTTGGGCGCCCTAGGTGAAGATAGGTGCCCACCTTTTTAGGGCTTTAAATGTTAAAATTAGGGTTTGCTCCTCCAACCAAAGTTGTTCAGTTCTCTGCCAGCTCTGCAACGAATCCAACGGTGCAGCCATCAGATCATCTAGTCACCCGGGATTTAGCGTTGAACAGGGGAAATTCACACAGAAGTCAGAATGAAGAACATGAGAAATATCAAAAAATTGACTAAGTGTGGAGACTTTGGGTGCCCCTGGTGAAGAAGGGCGCCTAGCTTTTTGGAGCACCTAACTCAGCTTTTAGGGTTTGAAAATATGCTCGATCTCTTTAGTATTCAGTTAGCTTCGCAACGCCTGTCTCCGTCAGAGCATCCGACTGGTCGTCTTCCAACAAATTCAAATCGAAGTCAAGGGTACAAAATGAAGGTTTCAAACTTGAAGATGAAATCAGATTTAAAAATGGCCAAGTTTGGAAGGTTTGGGCGCCCCAAGAGAGAAGAGGCGCCCAAGATTTTGAAAGGTAAAACAGATGAATTCAGATATGAAGCCTTAACATGATCTCTTCACAGTCGATCCAGCTTTCCAATGAGATATCCAGCACGTCAATCGGAGGTTGCAATCCTGAGATACGAGAAGCTGGAAGGAGGGTCTGACGAGGGCTAAAAACTGAGATACATAAGCAAACAAAAAAGTGGAAAATAAACTAACTCTGGTGAGTTTGGGCGCCCCAAGCTTGCCAGGGGTGCCCAAGCTTTTGAGGGCCTAAAATTCACTGTTTGGCGAAGTTCATCTCAGAAGACCCCTTCTAATATTTCATCAGCTATGCAACGAGCATAATCGACAGTCAATCCGATGCCCGAGTCACTAGTTTTGATGATATCATTTGGTAGAAGAGGAGTTAATGAAGAAGTTGAAGATCGTGAAAATGGCTAACTCTGGACAAAATGGGCACCCCTAGAAGGAAAAGGCTCCCACGAATTCGAAGGTCGAAATGAAGATTTTAGCTAGGGACGCCTCCAGAACAACCTTCTCAGAATCAGTCAGGCTCTGCGATGAATCCTTCAGCTCGTTCATCAGATTAATCTGCAAGCCGGAAATTAGAGGCAAAGTAGGGGGTCGAAATGAAGAAAAGTTGAAAATATCAAAAAATTGGCTAACACTGCTTGAAGTGGGCGCCCCTGGAGAAGAAGGGCGCCCAACTTCTCATGCCTTAGTAAAATTTCCAAAATTTTCAAAATTTGCAAAGTTGCAAAGAGGATGAGGGCGTCCAAGTGCATTGAACAACTGATTTAGGGTTTTTGAAAATAAAAGCAAAAGAAAGCAAAACTAAAAACAAAACCCTAAGTCTATTTAACACCTCTTTTCCATGTAATTTTCATTATTTTTGCAGGTAGCATTCAAAGGAGAAAGTTGGAGCAGCAAGTTTGAAGAAATTTCTCAAGATTCAAGAGCTTAGTTTGCTGGTTTTTCATCAAAATTTTCAGACCAGCAACTTAAACCCTTGCTTTTTCATCCAAAAAGATCAAGTTTTTCAAGGAGAAGGCCAAGGTTTTCAAAATTTTCAGTCATCCGGGTCTTTTCACTTCGTTCTTCTGAAGAAATTTTCAAAAACTTCATCAAGTTGCAGGAGCTGCTTTTATTTGTATGTCAGTGAAATCCTCAGTGCATTTAGTTTTCAATCATTTGGGTCCTCTCAAATCAGTCTTCTGAAGAAAACCCATATCACAACTTTTTCAAAAAATTTCAAATCCTAGGGTTGGCTGCTTTTTCAACCAGTCATCAACGTTTTGCAAATCTAATCAACTGGGTCCATTTCTAATCATATTCAACAAAACCCAAAAGCCAGTTTTTTCGCGTGAAAAATTGAAGAAATTAGGGTTTGCTGTTTTTTCAGGCAAAATTCAAAATTTTAAAAAATGACGATTTGGGTTGTCTTTGCAACGAAATTCTCGAAAGCAAAACCCATATCTTAGAAAAATTTTCAAAAATTTGTCCGTTGGAGCAAGAAAATCAGCATTCTAAAAATAGAAGTTGCTCAAAACTTGTTTGAACATAGGCGAGTTTACAGTCGTTCTTCAAGTTTTCCGAAATGGAGTACAGTCCCAATGTTTTCAAGACTGAATCAGCCCTCTATCATGATTACATCAAAACAGCTGAGATAGACTTGCATCATATCAAGCCGGTGTTTGATCTACATGCTTTGGAGAGCGCAGGCAACACCTCAATCAGAAACCTGGGACACTCTGGACTTGCGGCAGCATCTATTCCTATATCAGTTCAGAGTCTTGAGTTCGAATCGCTTGCATCAAGCATTACAAACCCCTACAAGGGAGATCCAGTCAGTAGATGGTAGATTGATTTGCAGTCTAAAGCCCGATATGATCGAGAAGTGCTTTTCCATTCCCCCATGGCCTGAAAGCATGACTCTCTCAAAGGGTGAATGTGAAAGGATATGGGGAATGCACAAAGATAAATATAGTAAGAAGATTGCACAGAGGTGGATGAAAGAAAAACATAAGACTTTGCCAAAAAACGTCGGGCGAGGAGAGTTTAAGGATGAAATTGCTATCATTATCACCTTGCTCAATAGTGTAACTGGCTCAGAAGACGCCACCAAGTTTCAACCTTGGATGTTTTACGCCATACCCCACATCATGAAGAAAACCAAGTTCTACGATTGGCCTACCTTGATCAGTGACAACCTACATCAGCAGATAATAGAATACTTCCAATTTCATGAGTTTCATATGGTGTCTTACCTAGTCTACCTGGTGGCCTATCAAGGTCAATTCAGAGGGTTGAACACTGAGGGATTATTGAGTGTACAACATATATATAACTACTATCCCCACTTGGAATTCATGAAG
Organism: Sequoia sempervirens; assembly: GCA_007258455.2. Lineage (NCBI taxonomy): Eukaryota > Viridiplantae > Streptophyta > Pinopsida > Cupressales > Cupressaceae > Sequoia > Sequoia sempervirens. The sequence goes on along the minus strand of VDFB02155127.1, from coordinate 22,576 downwards.
TCACTGCATCACTACAAAAGAGTGAATGAGGCCTTTCTGATGTACACAGTGCGGGACCTAGACAACGAATTACACGTCCGTATATCTTCAGTCGCCAAGGCAGCAATGGCGGAGTGGGCGGATTGGTTTATACAATTTCCTACTTTCACCTATCTCAGGGTCTATGGCTATTCAGGTGCCCTGCTTATGTTACCAAGGTACCTGTCAGATGAGGTGGTCTTCATGGAATTCTTGAGGCAAGCACACGATGTCCACACAGTCTTGAGGAACAGAAGGAAACCTTCCCTCCATTTTCCATTAGGGTTGGGAGTTTATACATGCAGGACTGCTACAGATGCCAAGACAATGGGAGATGAGTTGGATAAACTCGGCATCAAGTCTTATAGCGAGAGACGATCATTTGATCCTCATGGTGTCTACGCTGGCTGACTTGAGAAGAACTATGATCATATATCCGCCCTTGAAGATTTTTGGGCTAATTGTACAGATGAGTTCGAGGTGCGGAGGTGTAGTTACAGTAGGCTTACTCTCCACCAGATGAAGGACTGTTTAAATGAAGATAGAGAAGGGTTATCAGATGATGACGAGGATGTGCTTCTCCCGATGTATACTCAAAAACGAATTGAAGATCAGCCCCTACCACAAGTTAACTAGGCTAATAAAGAGTCACTCTCAGTTGAAGACAAGACAAGACAAGTCCTTGAGCATAGCAAGGTTTTCTTTATCCTTAAGATGAAAAACTCCATTCTAGTAGCAGAGCCACCAAGGACAATTCCCTCTTCTTCCAGAGCACAGTCAAAAGGAAAGGGTAAAAGTCAGTCTCAAGAAGGCGTCAAAGGTAGTAGATCGAATAAAAACGCAAAAAGAAGGTTGGACTTCTTAGGCAGTCATACAGGAGCAACCTACAGCTGAAACAAAAGCTCCTCCTGACGAGCCCGTAACTTAGAAAGAAACAGAGGAGCCACCTTTGACACATGTTTCTGTACCTTTGACAAGTTCTTCACCGATTCACATTGACCTTGATATTGAAGATGACGAGGAAATTACAGTTGTACCTCCTAAGGCAGTTAGTAAATATACTACCGTGTCTTGGCTTGAGAACTCCTTAGGAAGGGTAAGAAGAAGGCCTTCATATTAGGTTAGTGTTGATGATCTCGATAACATCTATCAGAAACCTCCTAAGAAGAAAGCAAAGAAGCAAGTTCACTTTGATAGGAATCCTGATAACGAGATAGTCATGGAGACTGCATTGCCCCCAGAAGACAAGAATAGGGATGAGGTGAATATGGATGACTTTGTCATGGTCAAGGCTAATCTTGGTAGAAATACCAGACATGCGGATGTGAGTCTTTTCAGAGTTGTGTCCGAAAACCTTCAGGAAAGAGTGCTTAAGGATGGAGAAGACAAGGCAGCCCTCAAGGCTGAAAATCAGCAGCTTAGGCTTTATATTTCTAACCTTGTCCATGGTTCTTCACAGGCAACCCAGTTGCTGCCCAGATTTTAGAGACACCAGCTAATCATCAACAGTTAAGATAGTTGGTCATATGTGGGAAAGAAACTCAGGAGTGGATCGAGAGCTTCATTGTCAGAGGAAAGGAGGTCTTGGCACGGATGTTCCAGTTAAGAGAAAGCGCTCATGAGCTACGTCAAGGTATCCAAGGGTTTGAACAAACACTGGCTGAAGTAAGACCAAGGCATGAGATCATCATTGCTGATTTAGACACAGCCTATGGTTCAGCAGTTTCAAAAGAACACAAGAGACAAATCCTTGCTTGGAGAGAGCATCATGTTTTCAAAGTTAAAACTTATGAGAGGATATCCGAAGAATTTATCGCCTACAGACAAAGGGTGATTGAAGCTCTTCTTTTCATCAGTGAGTTCATCACAGAGATTCCTTCTCAGTACAGTCTTGAAGATGGTTCCTACGTCGGGCTTGATGAAGTGCAAGATCAATTCCAGAGTGTTGTTCGCAGTTGCAATCCAGTTGGCGGAAGGATAGGTCATATTTCAATGATGTCAGCAAAGTTTGAGAAAGCAGCCAATGAGGTCGAAGATTTCTTGAGATCTGTTGCAGATGCTGAAGATATTCTAGAAAAGCGGTGTTTTGCTATTGAGGGCATAGATGCACCAAACCGGGACATAGTTTCTAATTTTCTAGCGGATGTGATCGAGCTTTAAAGCAAGCTTTCTTCTAGAAGCTTTCTTTCCGCTTTCTTTCTATTCTTGGAATGATCTTATCCATTCTTTGAAGATAGAAAGAAGATAAATGTAATAGTTGGCGTTTCCCGCTTTTTCTGCTTTCTAGATGTTAGATGTTATCTTCTTTCTAGATTTAGTAATAAAGCTTGCTTGCTAAGCAAGCCCTAGATTGTGAAAGCAAGGAGATTTTAGGGTTCCCTACTCCTCTGCTTGTCTATAAATAAGAGCCTTTGCTCATTAGTTTCTTTAACCATGCTAGTGATAACAAAACGCTGAGCCTATTGTGCCTTCTATTTGTTATTCGAGTGTTCAATTGTGTTGTGATAGCAAATTGTTGAGCCTCTTTTGCCAACAAGGAGTTAGTTTGATTGCTGTTTCTATTGTGTAAGAATAAGATTGCAAGCCTCTTTAGCTGCAATTTCTTGTTCCAGTTATGTTAGAAGTGAGTTTTGTTCCAGAAGTTTGAGTAATAAAATCATGAGCCTCCTTTGCCTTGGTCCAAAATCTCAGATTTCCGTTATTTATGTTCTACTTTTATGATTTTGATTTCAACTTGCATTGAAGTGTGTAGATGTTTGTTGAGAGAGAGTTTATTGAAGTATTTTGTCAGAAATCAATCTCGTTGATTTCTAGTTTCTCTTGCTTTGCTTATTACTTGAGAAGTTAGAAACGTCTTTAGTTTAAGTTAGTCGTAGTTGAAGGTCTTAAATCATAAAATCTCAGCGGCGGCGTTTGTGTTTAATAAACCTTGTGCTCTAAGCTGATCAAAAAGATAGGCAACTTAGTTCTTAGTTTACTTTCTTTCAACACCATCAGCAAGAGGGAGCTTCCTCTCCTAATTTGAAGAGCAGTTTATCTGTGCATAGCTGTCCGTTTCAAATACGCATTCCAGAGGTGCGAATTTAAACGCCAACAATAGTTCAATTTTACCATTGGAGGCATTGAAAATCATTCTCTATATTTAGAAGAATTCGATTATGGAAGAATATCTCAGATATTAGTAATGCTCGATTTGTTTAAGAATCATTTTAGGAGCATATCAATTTATTGTAAGGATGACTATCACTGTGCAAAGAAAATCGTATTTCATCACCATGATTATGGCGTAGCAACTCAAGCATGATTCTTGGAGGTTATTGATCTTGTCGACATTGCTGGGAATTGAGGCATTGGCAGACTACATAGGCACTGTCTATTATATTGCCATCAAGACGTGTTGGTGGATGATCATCATTTGGCAGTTGTAGCCTTAGGCAAATTCATGGTCTCTTGAAGGCGCGAATTCTTGGCTACAGGGAAGACGAAATTGGAGCTTGTGAATTGCATTTGGGGTGCAACCTTCATACATCAAAGGGAACACGATTTTGTGGTTTGCTGGTTGGAGAAATTCGAGTCTAGCTAGAAGTTAGACGCAGCCATTGGCAAGACGAATTGAGGTTGGATTCATCACATTTGCTGGAAGAGGTTCGCCATTCACCTTCTAATCCAGCTGCTGCCTTTCAGTCATCAGTTCGATCTGAGAAGAATCATCTATCCAGGTTCATTGTATTGCATTTGCATATTCTCTGATAGCTGGTGCTTAGTCAAATAATTCGCTATGAGAACAACCCTTGTATTTTTCATCTCACTTGAAAATAACAAGAATGAATATAGCGATAGAATAAAGGCTCACGACTTCATGAACATGTCTCAGGATAACTCAGAACTGCACACCATCACACACCGGCTCCATACTATCTAAAATTATGTCTCCTTACAGTGGTATATTCAACTCGTCTTTTTGAAAACACATCTCCCTTTTAGAATGCAAATCAAGCATAATGCCACTCACACAAATTCCCATTCAAAAAATGTCATGACTTCACCCACACGCCTGTATACACTCTAGCGACTATACTTAGTAACTGTCACAGAATTATTGAAGGATGATTTGAGTTGTTTACAACAACAAAATTCAGTCGACGAAGCCAAAATTAATTTCTACGACACGCACGTGACCACAATCTTGTTATTTTTTAAAAAATTTGAAGCGATGACGTATGAAGACAAAATATGTCTTCCACACACTTCAAACATGTGACTATGTGCCGTCAAATGACCATATGCAAAACTGTTGATATTGATAGATAAGACGCTACACCAAGTTCGCAAACATTATCCGCTTTCCGTCAGTGAATAATACTAAAAACAATGCACTAAAGGAGCATTATTAGCTGCCCACCTCTAGAAAACATAGATAATAACTAGATCGACGTCATTTAAAAAAGGACGAGACAGAGGCGTTAGGAGGAATAACATCTACGCTAGGAAGGTGGAGCTGCTAGGCATTAGATGAATTCAAGATTACCACATGCAATCCGAAAGCTGTTGAAATTGATAGCGAAAGTATTATCATTTGAAAATTACTCTTTAAAAAGAATGCATTAGAAAATATGTTTCCACCACAGGCCCCTTGGTAACGAATAGAATATCCTGATTTAAAAGTCAGCCTCATACAATAAGACAAGATAAAAGGAAACATGCCATTTCAAAAGATTCAACTCCTTTGACATTCTTAATCTGACCAGGCACTTGAAACACTTGGCTGACATGAGAATGCCGACTCAAAAGATCGACCACACATCAACGTTGCATTTAAAAGGTTGAGTTTACATCATACAATTCATATGCTTTTAAAAACTTCGAACATATTGGTCTAAAGGTTGAGTAAAAATTATTTGCATTTACAAAATAAGGACTCAACTGGCACCTTTGACATCAATGACAAAAAGTATTTCAACAATCTCCCCCTTTGTCATTGATGGCAACACTTTCTGAAACCAAAACCAATACTGCACTTGACAACACCTCTTGAAGCTTGTACTACCCTAAAACAAATACTTCCATTCCTGACTCAATACTCCCCCTTTGATATGAATGACTGATACCAACCTGCAAAAGTGAAACAATGTTGATAAAATGTGATAATGAAAGCTCCCCTAAGTCAAAACAACAACTCAAAGATGGAGTGAAATCACTCCCAACTTCTCCCTCAAATGTTCAAATGTTTCCTTTGGTAGAGGCTTGGTAAAGACATCTGCAATATGCTCTTTAGTAGAAACATATTCCAACTTAACTTGCTGATCACAAACTTGTTTTCTTTGAAAATGATACTTAATAGGAATATATTTAGTCTTAGAGTGCATAACAGGATTTTTAGAGATATTAATGGCACTCGTGTTATTACAAAAGATAGAGATAGGATGCTCATACTCTACCTTAATATCTTTCAACGTTTGCTTCATCCATAGGACTCGTGTGCAAGAGGACACTGCTACAATGTACTCCGCTTAGCTGTAGATAATGAAATTGTTGCTTGCTTTTTGCTCAACCAAGATACAAGACAGCCACCTAGGAAGAATGCACCTCCACTTGTGCTCTTTCTATCATCAACACATCCTCCCCAATCTGCATCTATAGAAGTCGTGAGTGTGAAATCATTGCCTTTAGGATACCATAACCCATAATCCATAGTACACTTAAGATACTTGAAGATCCTTTTAATTGCATGAACATGTGTGTCCTTTGGAGTGGCCTGAAATCTATCAACATAACCAACTGCTTGCATTATGTCAAGTCTAGTAGCTGTAACATACAATAAACTTCCTATCATAGACTTGTACAAAGTTTGATTAGCATTTGGTGACTCATCAATTTTACTTAACTTTCATCCTGTCACCATTGGAATACTCACATGATTGCAATCCTCCATTCTAAACCTTTTCAACATTTCTCTAATATACTTTGTTTGAGAAATGAATATGCTTCTACTAGATTGATGAATTTGCAAACCAAGAAGTAGTGACAACTCACCAAGCATGGACATTTCAAACTCCTCCTTCATATTTGTAGCAAAAACTTGAGACATCTTCCCACAATTGCTACCAAATATCAGATCATCAACATAAACTATAACAATCAGCATATGATTAGCTTCGTATTTCACATATAGATTGCTGTTTGTTATCCCTCTTCTAAAGCCTTGTTGCTGCAAATAACTGTCCAATCTAACATGCCATGCATGTGGGGCTTGCTTAAGACCATAGAGAGCCTTCTTCAACTTGCATACATAGTTCTGATTTTTTGATATGATAAATCTATTTGGCTGTTCTATGTATACTTCTTCCTTCAAATTACCATTTAGAAAAGCAGATTTGACGTCCATTTGAAAAATTTCAAAATCTTTGAAAGAAGCATAGGCTAAGAACATTCTAATAGTTTCTAAAAGTGCAACAGGAGCAAAAGTTTCTTCAAAGTCTATACGTTCAACCTGTGCATAACCTTTGCATACGAACCTTGCTTTGTTTCTCACCACTTGACCATCTTCATTCAACTTATTTCTAAACACCCACTTTGTGCCAATCACGTTCTTGTCTTTGGCCCTTGGGACAAGTTCCCAAGTTTCACTTTTCTGAATTTGATCAAGATCTTCTTCCATGGCTGCCACCCAATGTTTATATTCAGTTGCTACCTGAAAACTCTTAGGCTCAATCTTGGACATCAAGGAAACATCTTCTTCTTCAGTGTAATTAACTGTTCTTCTTGTGGTTCTTGGTCTATCTTCTTGTAAAATCTGATCAATAGGATGATTTCTTTGAACAAACTTTGAAGTAGACTTCAAAAAGGTCTTTGATGTGTTTTCATTTTGATCATTTGTAGGTGCATTTTCCGAAGTTACATCTGCTGTCCCATGTTGAACACTTGAAGGTGTATTTCCAGGTGTTATATCTGCTGTCCCATGTTGAACACTTGAAGGTGTATTTCCAGGTGTTATATCTGCTGTCCCATGTTGAACATTTGAAGGTGTTTTTTGAACAACACTTTCCTCTTCATCTTCTTGGCAACTACCATCATCATCTTGCATCTTGTTTTGAATGTTAGTATCTTCATGAACCTTCACATTAGCACTTTCAACAATCTTGCGTAATCTCTTGTTAAAACATCTATAAGCTTTACTTTTAGAAGAATATCCTAAGAAAATTCTATGAAAATTCCTTCATCAGCCCCAGGATCAAACTTCCCTAGATTGTCTTCATCTCTTCTAATGTAACATGGACTTCCAAATTTTTTGAAATATTTAACTGAAGTAGGCTTACCTTTCCATGCTTGGAGTCTTGTTATGCTTTGCTCTAATCAGCTCCCGATTTTGAATGTAAAGAACAGTATGGACAGCTTCTCTCCAAAAAGAATCATTCACCTTTGACTCATTCAACATGCTACGAGCCATTTTTTGGACTGATTTGTTTTTCCTTTCAACAACACCATTTTGTTGTGGTGTCCTTGTAGAAAACCCTAGTTTCCTCCTTTCTCAAATCGGACAGTTTTCTGTTTGTTTGTGCGTTCTGAATGTTTTTTTCTGAGGTTTGCATGTTACGAAAGAATGCGTTTTTGTTTATTGTGGTAATTTGCAAACAATGCCAGGTAATAAAAAGCATATGCAAGCCATTCAAAATAGAACTAATCTGAAACTATTTTTAATAGCAACCGAGCAAGTCTACGCTCAGATTTATCTTCAAATATGCAAATACATTAGTTCTTTGATAAGAGGTACATTTAAAAATGCCCTAGCAATGACCCATACCTGGATACAATGAATTAGAGTGCTTTACCAAATTCTGGAAGTGAACTCAGCTACTGTTGAACCCTTATATGATCGACTTGCAACCAACAAAGTCTCCTCCACTAAATAAATGCACTAAACTGTCTTCAGCTCCTTAGCCGCCCACATGAGACCAAATGCAGCTCCAAATACAAGGCGATTTGGCCTTGGGAGAAGACGCCTCAGCTACAGATTTGTAAGGCCAGGAAAAATAAACTGGAAATATCTTCTCTGATTCTGGTATTGCTGAAGGAGTTTTTTTCTGATTTCTGTAGTTGCTGAAAGTGCCTGGAAATCACAATTAAGTAGTACGACCTGCTCCCTAAGGTCTTCTCCCCTTATGCAATAATAGAAGTCAACCAAGTATGCCCAGCCGCCCCTGTTTGTACACAGAAACTGTCTTGAAATGGAGCGCTTGACTCAAGAGCAGAAAACACGTCTTCAGCAGCTCTCTGGTGATGGTACGGCCCACAACCAGCAACTCATTAAATCGTACGGCCTTGTATGGGAGGATCTAATACTTAAAAATGGACGCCATAAGTAGGATAATCGTCCAAAAACAATCTCTGAACAAAACCCTGATTTCAGCCGCCCTAGGGAAGAATAAGATCAGTACGGCCAGGTACAAATAGTACGGCCTTTAAGACAGCAGCCAACAATAAAAAAAGTACGGCTCTCTCTCAGAATACAATCTCCCAGTCTCTGAATGTGATGAATGTTGTCTTCTGAATGGAATGAATGCTGAAGCTCTGTGGCTCTGTGGATAAACAAAACCTCTGATGTTTGAATCACTGTGATGCTCTGTAATTCCTCCTGCATGAAGAAATTTCTCAACTGGCAATAAATCAGATGTTATTTCACATCCTCTGAACTGCTTCGAAGGAGATGGCTCGTTCTCCGACGATTTCGAGACGAAACCCTAAGGTCTCTGTGCTCTGGCAAGGACTTGATCAATTTCTGATTCTTCAATATCATAATGCTCAACTTTCAAGGCAAAACCCTTTAATCTTCTCAAAAAGGGCGAATTCCTTAATAATAGGGAATTTTAATATATTTGACAATTTAATTCTTTTTATTTTCAATAGTTCTCAGCCAAAATATTTTATAATAATTTAATTCACAAACTGGCCCCCTTTTAATGTTGGGCGCACCCCTCAGTGAGAAATCACTTAAGTTATAATTTTAAATTATAACTTTATATTATAATCATTCATTAATTAATATTTAATAAATGTCATTAAATATTAATATCTTCCTCGTTTCTAACCCGATGACCGATCCGTCTGATGCTGACGAACTCTGAAGTGATTCCTGATGCCGCCACAGCCAAACTGCTAAAAATAGCAGTGGTCCCACTCTGCCTGCCAGGAACTGCTAAAAATAGCAATTCTACAAAATGTCTCCGATCGAGCCCAAACGAAAGCCAATTGATCAATACTGCCAATCCGTCGGTTAAGTTTCAAAAATCCACCTCTAACCACTCACCACGAGGGCCCCGGTATGATAGCCACCAGCCTGTATCAATCGATGTTTCCGCCAAAAATGGGGACATGACATCCTTAGAATGAAGTATTGTCTTTTTATTCTATAGACTATCAAAGTTCAAGTGTCCCATCCTCCCATGCCATAACCAACCTTCATCTTCTTGACTCAAACAACACTACTCACTTTTGATATCATCAAGAATGTAAAGATTGTTAGCAGCCCTACTTGCATCAGCAATATGTTTACCGTCCTTTCTAGTTTCACAACAATCTGAATTGAAAACTAAAGTGTGCCTGTGGCGACACATTTGAATCACACTTAATAGATTATGTTTCAGACCACCTACATATAAAACATTTTCAACCTTGGTCTTTCCATCGTCCAAAACAAGAGTGCCTTTACTTGAAATTTTTGCTGATGCATTATCACCAAACCTTACCGTACCACCATTGGTCCTTTTGAGAGTGAGAAACTTGCTCTTATCTCTTGTCATATGTCTAGAACAGCCACTATTAATATACCATTTGTCTCTCTCATTTTGTGCATGTAAGGCTGTTTGCACAATCATAGACTCTACTGAAACTTATTTCTCCTTCTTCTTCCAAACCTTAGCAACCTCTTTTGTTTTATCCTCCTTTTCAACTTTCTTGTCTTGCTTAGAGAAATCTGCCATACCACTTCTACAAAGTTTTGCAGTATGACCGAAGTTATTGCACTTATCACCATAGTTTGCAAACTTGGACTCGCCGTGGACTTGGCAGCCCAAAAATATGACTCGGACTCGGGACTTGGCACGGACTTGGGAAAAGACTCTGCAAAAAAAAAAAACCATAGTTTTACAAAAAAACAAGAACAAATTAATGCATTTAGAGAACATAAGAGCCTAATTTGATTATCAAACACTCATAATTCAAAGATTACACGTCATATGATCATCAAACACTCAATAATTGAAATTTCATCATTCATAGTCATCAAATACTTATAGTTTCACTGTATAACAGCATCATAAGTTTATAACAAGCTTATATATAATCTTGTCAAAAGGACGAAAACATTAACAAATTACATGTAATCTTACATCTTCCTCTTTCCCTCCTAATGGTACTCAATTTGGAGGCCTAGAACTAAAGGTATCGTGGCTATAGTGCATCCTAACGAGGGACTAGGAGATTGAGCAGGGGAAACATGATATTCAAATGTGTCTTTGTTGTCCTCCATGGAATCCAATCTTGCTGCTTCAAATATGCTAACCAATTTTTTCGATGAATTAACACACATAACCAGCACTTAATCAACTCAGCTTAGCTGCTAGGCCCTCGTAATGTCCCCTTCTCAAACCCGATCGCTCATGTGACCTTGGCCTTTTTCCTGAAACCCAAGGCTGGGGCTCCGAAGGTAAAATTAGGGTTTCCTATTTTTGAGGAGGTCTTTGCTCAGAGATGGTGGATTCAATGGCGGATTCCTTCTGGGTTTTCAGAGGGCTTCGCAGTGGTATGTTCATCTCAGCATTCAGAGCACTTTTTGGAATTTACTATTTTTAGTAAATTCTATTTTTGGCAGCTTTCCAGATGAGTTCAGCTCGGTTGACTTCCTGCTTCAGTTGGTCAGATGTTTGGCTCAGTATTGGCTTCAGAGCACCTTCGGAGGGATAAGCTAAGTCATTTAATTAAAAAGTCACGTTTAAATATTATATTTTAACGATGACCATGGGCCTAGATTAATGACTTAAAGATGTTTTTAAAAAGGGGTCTTTGAGGGTGGCGCCCTCATTAAAAGAATATTTTAATTATTGCAAAGTCAAAGCAAGGATATGAAGGGCGAAATTATCAAAGCATGATATTTATTTAAAATATCAAATCTTAAGCCATAAAGGAGAAGTACGCCATCTTGAGGAGATGAGAGGTTTTGACCTAAAAGCTGATTTTAGGGTTTCGTGAAGTCAAACGAAACTTATAAAGAGGAGTCTTGTGCATCATTTTGGGGATCTTTGGACGACTATACTGTTATGCTGCCGGATTGGCTCTGGGACTGCTTCGAGGAATGAAGGCCTCCTAGCTTGGGCATCACTTCGTGTTTGCAAGACAACATCTAGTGGTGAATTTCAGTCTATTTGTGAGTGCATCTTAGTTCATTCATTTTGTGTTCCGTTTTGCATTGTTAGATCTTATTTGGCATTCTAGTGTTTCAGCTTTTGCATCAATTAAATACAGCAGATTCATGTTTGTAATCACAAGTCAAAAAATACAAAAAAAGGAGTTCTGGGTATTTGTCATTCCTCATTGTTTAGGAGAGGCGAACCTTTAGTTCAAATCTCAGATTTTATTGTTAAGTATTGAATTTTTAAGAAAGGGTCGAACTTTCCAGCAGGCCGTACCATTTGCATGTTGCATTGATTTCCGTGTAAATTAAATATTAGCTTTTCAAAGCTGTTTCTGGCATTTAGTCTAGGCGCCTCCTCATCATCAGCATTTTGCATCTAAGAATAGGCCATTTGGGTAAGCATCGAGGGAGTTATGAATCATTTAGTGAATTCTTATGTTGCTGATTTAGAGATTTAAAAGTACAGATCTGTCAAGAACAGTATACAGAAATCTGCATCATTCTGATTTGTAATTGGCTTTGTGGTTTCCTTTGAGCTTGTAACAGAAATAATGTTGAGTACTCTATCTGGAAAGAGTTTAATATATTGACATTGCAGGCAATAGTTATTTGTTGTAAACTGGCAGTAGTACTGACCAGTATCCTTTAATATTGCTTTGTCATTAATTGTAATTCACGTTCTTACTATCTATACTAGCGAATTAATTATAACTCCGCCCTATGGTAGCTACTTTCCCATTTTGGGTCAGCAAGCACATTCTGGGTGTCGAGCGTTTTTCAGTTTCAACATTTATTTCAAGCATTAAATTCTGTAATTACTCCGTCATATGGTCGCCCCTCACTCCGCCTTGGATTGGGTAGCACATACTTGACGTTGAGTTCCCTTCTGTATCTAGAGTAGAAGATCCTCTGACCAATGCTCGCCATCATCGGCGCCATTCTGGTTAGAGTTACTTTCTTGCACGTTTCGGTTTATCCATCTAACCTTAACGGGTGCACTTGCTTGTAATGTTGTAATCTGTTAATTGAAAAAACGAAAAAATTTGGCTTGGAATATTCTAGCTCCAAATAGAAAACTGAACTTGAAATGAAAACTACTCAAGCGTCAAGAATGTGCACTCAAGATCACTGAGGGCGAGGTGCTAACATATGACGGAGTGTTAATTTGAAAACTAGAAACTGATAGGCGGATAACCAGCCATGAAAAGCATTTCCTCACTACCACCAAGCAGTGGGGGGCAAAGATTACAATTAAAACAATTCATCCGCTGCGGCGGGCATCCACAGAGCTGTGGGGATTCTCCACTATGAAAGTGGGTATAAGAGTGTTACAAAATCAGATTATCCCACTGGCGGTAAACCATCAGGGGTAATTTAATGACAAAACAATAAGTAATTGCAGAACTAGAAATGGTTGGATTAGTAATGCTTAATCTCAACCTTTACAAATTAAACTCTGCAGATTACAAATTACAATGATAGGAGATGAACCTTAGACATGAAGTATGAACTTTTACAATCATATAACACTTAAATACTGAAGTATAAGACCAAAAACTGGAAACTGTAACAATCTGATATAAAAATAAGAATTCTGGAAATTCAAACCAGCAAACTGTGAATTCATGAAATGCTCATAAGTTGATCAAATTACCTCCGAATGACGAGATATTAGTTGCAAATGCTTCCTAGAGGTTTGGCGCCCAAGATGAAATCCAGAAACAATCACCAGAAACTCCCATTTATTTAGCACGAATTCCAATGCTCCTTCAAATGGTACGACCCTCTTGCAAAATCGATTTTGCTATATAAAATAAAAAACATGGAAATAAATTCCAATTTTTGGAGGAAGGGGTCGCCTTGCACTAAGAAATGTTTTGCCAAAATACCCAGAACAGAAATAAAATCACTCCAAAAGATATAATCAAAAATCAGCTTCAGCTGTAGATAAACGAGGAAATCAAAACTGTGAAAATACTCCAGAAATTCTTCAATCTTGATGCTCAATCTGCTAGTCTGATGTTGAGAAGCAGCAATGTAGCCAACCAGGTGTTATATTGCAAATACGAAATTGGACGAAAGGCTAGGAGGTAGACATCCTCGAAGCAATATATCAATTGTCATTCCGACAGCATAACTTTAGCATAATTTTCATAGATGAAATGCTGGAGCAAAATCCTTCATTAAATAAGAGCTCACAAACTCTCCAAATGCCTGAGAAGTAGACCAAAAGACACAGGAGACCTTTCAAATTCCCAAAATCATTCAACTTCTCAAGATGGCGTCCAAAAAGCTTAATAAGAATTTCACTTTATTTCAAAATTCTCAATTATTAAAGTGGTGTCCACTTTTCCCAAGGAATAATATTCTTATTAAAAAAATAATAAACCTCTTTATGAAGGCGCCACCCTTCCAAGTCCCCTTTTTAAATACAACTTAAAGTTGTTCATCTAGGACAAGGGGGTCAACTGCATAATATAACCTTAATGCCTTATTTCAACATAAAAATGCCTTAAGAGGTCAAACATGAACTGCAAATAAATGCTCCAACTGGAAATGAAGTACTGAAAGTTGACAAACTCCATACTGCTTAAAATAGAATTTACTATAAATAGTAAACTCACAGAAAATACCAAGGAACCTCAGAACTGGAAACCCTAATTTTACCTTACACACGCCTACAGGCTTTCGGAATAGGCTGATGAGTGTCCGAACAGATTATTGATGAGAAGGGGACATTACAACTTCTTCTTCTTCTTCTGCTGCTCTCTCTAATTTAGCAAGATCCTCATCAATAAGGAAGACATCAGCCTCATCATTTTGTTCATGAATAGTCCATTCACTGTATGGATCAATGTCATTCAAGTCGATGGACTCGTGTGAAACACCCTCCACCTTTCTAGTTCGAAGGCGAAGGTTGTACCGAACAAAAACTAAATCATTTAGGCGCTGCTGAGTCAACCTGTTTCTCTTCTTTGTGTGAATGTTCTCAAATAAACTCCAATTGTGTTCACACCTAGAAGCACTGCGTGGCTGCGACAAGACACGTATGGCTAGCTTTTGAAGATTTGGTGTGCTAGCATCATAGTTCTCCCACCATAGATCTACAAAAACATGTTTAAAAATATAAGTATTAAGAAATAAGAATAAAGTAAAAAAATGAAAAATCTATATGTAAGAATCAAGTTTCTAATTTCATTTTTTACCTAGTTGTTGTTTTCCTCTCCTTTCAATTGCTTGTTGGGAGAAAAAGAGTCTCCCCTTTGCACCCTTGTAGACCTTGAATAGATAAAAGAAAAAGTAAATCAAATATAGAAAATTCATAGATAGTCAAGGCTCAACATTGCAAATTCATAAATAAGATGTAACAAATCTCACCTTCAACTCATCAAGCACCTTATCTCTTAGCTCACGATCAAGCACCATCCTATCAATGCATGTGACAAGACCTTCCATGACCTCCTCATTCGCCTTAAATGTGTCCGAGAAGTAGAACTTCGGATTCAAGAAGTAGGCAAAGGCATGAATTGGCTGGTGGAGTTGGTGTGTCCATCTCCGATCAATGATGCGCCATATGATTTCATATTTCCTTTTGTTGCCGCCATAGTAACGTGATATGGCCTCTTTGGCCCTATCCATGGCCTCATAGATGAAACCCATTGGCATGCCATCTCCATCCACCATACGAAGAACCCTCACCAAAGGTTCTGTCACCTAAAAAAATGAAAACAAATGTTAAATTATAACAAAATTAACCCCTCAAAAAATAAAAACAGCAAATAGATTATCATGTATAAATTTTTTTTGTGTGATTGCTACTTACCCCCATCAACTCCTCTCCATTTTTGATGAATGTCTCATCAAAAACTATGGCAACAATCCTCTCCCCTTCAGGTCTATTGGAAAATGAGGACTCCTTCCAAGCATCAGACACGAACATTTGCTTGAGATGACCAATGGCACCAAGAATGCTTTGCAATGTGAGGAAGTGGCTAGCAAATCGTGTCACTCCAGGTCGCACAAGGTCCTTGCCATTTGTGAATTTCCTCATCAAAGAAAGCACCCAAGTATGGTTGTAGATAAATTTTGTAACACTTTTTGCATCTTCAACCACTCTTTTGACCCATGAAATCTTCCCAATGTCCTCTAGCAATAGGTCCAAGCAATGTGCAACACACAAAGACCATGCAATTGTGGGATACCTCTCCATAAGTAGTCTACCTGCAGCTACATATGCAACTATGTTGTCCGTGATGATTTTGACAACATTATCAACTCCAACCTCTTTGACCACCCCATCTAATGGATTGCATAAAGTCTCAGCATTTTTGACTTCATGGGAGGCATCCATTGATTTTAGGAACACCAATCCACCATTAGAGGGCACTAAAAAGTTAAGGAAAGTTCTATTTTGTCCATCTGTCCACCCATCAGATAAAATGCTGCAAGCTTTTCTTCGCCAAAATTTCTTTTGCTCATCAACCACAAGCCGTGTATTCTTTACGGCTTCCTCTAGCAATGGCCCACTCAAATCTCTAGATGATGGGGTCTTAAACCCCTTTCCTGCAACTGTAAGGGCGTTCACCAAACCTTCCCAATATGGGTTGTTTGCAACATTGAAAGGTAGATTATTGTAGTACCAAAAGTTTGTAGCAGCCATCCTAGCTTCATGATGCTTTTCCTTATTCCAACCGATACCTTCAAGTGAAGGTTGTGCTCCTAGAACATTATGTGGAATAAAATAATTTAGTCCTGATGAAGGACCCTGGCTAGCACTAGCAGTAGAAAAGGAACCATCAGGACTCTCACCAAAAGATGAATGTGGAGCACGGAAGCTTGGACTTGCAGCACCATGGGGCATAGATGGTGTAGAATGGGATTGGGATCCACTCATCGTTGTTGCTAGGGCATCCTTTGTTTTTTGTCTTTCATCTTTTTTTAGCTCATATTCAGCAAGAAGGGCCTTCATCTCTCTAATAATCTCAGGAGTAGTATTCTTGCATCCCTCCATATTTTTCCTAGGTATTTTAGCAGGGTGGTATTTTAATCTGTTTATTCCTCTTGTCATCCATTTCTGGCATTCATTACATGTCACTTCACCTTTTTTATTTCTTGGAATTCCATACTTCCATGCAAGGTCTTTTCTCATTCCCTTTGGATTTGAAGACGACATTGTTTAAGTTCAACATGGAAAAAAAGAAATCAGCTAGGGTTTGCTAAAAAATCAGCAAATAAATGTGATTCAAAGTTTCAAACAATTGCAAAAAAAAAAGAATGCAAAATGAAGCTAGAAATAGTAGGAATTAGGCTATTAAGGAAAATAGAAAAAAAATTGGCAGCATTTCCCCTTATTTTTCTTGATTTTTTTGATTTTGAATGCAAAAAATAAAAATAAAAAATTGTTAGATCACTTACCTGGCTCTATTTTGATCTTTTTATCTCGTTCTCCTAGCTTCAATCAACTCCAAATCAATTTGCAGACATGTATTTGGCAACCTTGAGTGTTAAAATGAAACAAAAACTTATAAAAAACATGGGTTTTTATTGATTTTTCACTCCCAGCCGTGCAGGAGAGTCCTGGGTCGGGACTCCCATGTCCGACCTCAGGACTCCTAAGTCCTGAGGTCGGATTCGAGAGTCCTGACCCAGGACTCTCCTAGACTAGACTCCCGAGTCCATGGCGAGTCGACTCGGCTGGCCAATGGACTCCTGAGTCCGCGGCGAGTCCGCCGAGTCCAGCCGAGTTTGCAAACTATGCTTATCACATATAACATTGTAATTCATTAGGGGGGCAAAAGAGTTCCTTACTCATAAGTCTGAAATCACTTCTTGCAAACACTCTACAGTTGATTGCCTTGTGTCCACAATGATTGCAAGAGAAGGAATAACCATAAAAGAAAGAATTGTTAAACCTAGTCATATGAGCTTGCCTTGTAATAGGAGGTCTCTTGAAGGTACTATTTCTGATTGTTGTATATGGATCCTTTGTGCTATCAACGTCGCCTTTTTGCTATTCTTCTTTTGTAGGCTTTGAACATTGACCTTCTTGAAATCCAACACCACCTTTATCACCTAAAGATTTTTGTGAGCCAAGGATCTTGTACAAAGATATAGAACTTTTCTTATTTATCGTCTCATGATTCAGCCGTGTCAAAGATTTGTCTAATCTTCTAAGTGAATCTATTTCAGCTTCAAGTCTTTCTCAGTTTTCATCTTTTAGCTTAAGCTGAGTTTGATTTCTTCTACTATTCTGTTTCACAGTTTTCATCTTTTAGCTTAAGCTGATTTCTGATTTCTTCTTCTATTCTTTTTGCCTCTTAGATCTAAACCTTGAAATCAACAATCAATTTTTTTACTTCTCCAAGAGCTTGAGATGTTAGTGTTGTAGCGGCGGAAGATATTTTCTCCTAATTATATTTCCCTAAGGTTAGGTAGGCCTATCTTGTGTTAAACAAAAATATTATATTGTTCAAGGTCGGCTCTAGATGAGGGGTTGCCTAGCTTGTATATATAGGAGAAGGTATCTCCTCTTTTGTGCATCAATTAATTCATTCAACTCAAATTCGCACTTCAGCAATAGTTCACCATTCCTAGTAGCAGATCCAATTCTTTGGGAAGAAGTGTTATCATTCGCTTCAAGGAGAAGTGACATATCTTATTGTATAAGACTCGGCCTTGTTTAGGGCCTGATTTTGTATGTAGTTTTCTGCACTTATTCTTCTAATGTATAAAGAGAATATTGTTGCTGGGTTTTTCTCCCTCAAGTAGGAGGCTTTTCCCAGGGTAAAATATTGTGTTCATTGTCTATGTGTCGCATTTTCTATTTGCGTACTTTTTTTATTCTAAAACTAACATGGTATCAGAGCAAGTTCATCAAATTTGTCTCAGCAAGACAGTCTTCTGAAAATAAAAAATAAAAAAACGTTTACTTAGGACAGGGCTGTTATATCCTCATATTCAGAGTCTTTATTGTTGGGCATGGATTATTGAAGGCAGAGAGCCAATATTAATCTGCATATTCATTCAAATATCTGCTCACCATTTGAGATATTTCGTGCAAGTAATTTGCAGGGTCACAACCATTATAGTCCAGTTGTGAACAGTCAAACCTGGGCGTGATAATATCCTGCTGATCGTAGGGTATTGAGCAGTTTAGAGGCACCTATGAGGGTCGTGGGATTGTTTGAAAGAAAGTCCTGACATATTAATGCCCTAGCGCCAATGTTTGTAGCTGTTTCAATGAAGGTCGTCGGTCAAAAGAAGGAGAATCGTGGCTGTTTAAAATGCTGATGGGTCTAGGAAAGGTTCAAGTCAGTTTTCTGGTCGCCAAACTCTTCCATTTGCTAGTTGGGTCGATTCCTATCTGTGATTGAAGTCTCTTAGTAACCTGTGTGGAGATAGATATCTACAAAGAAGGGCGTTTTATTTTGAAGGGTCTTTAAGAACCTCATAGCTAGTCGTGAGCTTCTACAGTAGAACATTGGAACATTTACTTGGATTTAACTATGCATAGGCGTGTATATTGAGAGAGTTCGTGGGTACTACTATACTTGTTGAACATTATGTACCCTAACGCCTGAGTCTGACGCAGTTTGGAGGGTCGTGGAAGCCTATTTGTGCCAAGGTGTGAGAGTCTGAGAAGGTACGATTTGTGTATGTAGTCAGCGCCTATTCCCTAGGTTGCAATTTAAAAGCTTAGATGTGTTATTGTTGCTGTATGCATGGACTTGATTTGGGCGTGAATATTGACCTGTGTATGGTCATTGGTGTTGATGATATTTACTATTCTCCACTCTATGAGGATTCTTGTTGCTGGCACTATTAATACCTGGAGGAGTCGACATATTGGCATCACATGTTAATCGGGTCTATTATTGGAGAATATTATTGCTTGAGAAATCATGGAAAATTGTCTTAGGGAGCACTGGCCTTTGAGGAAAAATTGTGGACTTATGTTGACTGATTTGAGCCCAGAATATCAACAATTTGAGTCAAGGATAGATCGTGGTAACTTGCATACAAGTGGGGCTGCATATAGGAGAAGACAAAATAATCATTGGAGACAAGTTTGCTGCCACTCCAGGCAAAGAGGTGTTGAGCTCGAAGATTTAATTGCTGTTTTTCGTGCTAAGGTAGAGGATAATGTGAAGAAGGTATCTGAATTGAGGGTGAAGATGGAGGATTCACTGGAAAGCTATTGGAGGCTGAGAACAAAATTGAGGTCTTGCAACAAGGATGCACAAGACAAATTGGAAACACTTGAAATAGATCTGAAGAGTGCTATTAAAGAGATAAGTATTTTATGTTTGTACCTTTGAATAATGATCATGGATTTAAATAATCTTGTAGTTAATAATAATTCATGCAAACAGCATTGGGAATAGTGAATCATGTATGCTTCTAGCATTGGTCTGTAAATTTCTCTTCATGGTAGTTTTATTCTATGAACTATTATTAATATCTCTAAAATGCAGGATGGAGAGAGATTGCATAAAGAATTCAAAGGGAGGAAGAGCTTGAGGCATCCGGTGAGGAAGTTATGCCGGTTGGAGAAATGAACAAACATGAAGACTTAGCTTGTAGCCATGAGATTGAGTTGGTGGCGCCTAACTTCACTGGAGACATCTCTCAAGGGCACAAGGTTGGGTCAGCCTTGGATGGAGAGTTTGCATCAACAAAGAAGATTGAGAAAGATGAAGACACTAAACAACGGAGAACCTATACAGATTGTCATTGCAATCAACTACTTCGAAGAGGAGGAAATGACATTCAGAGGGAGTTAAATTCCGGGAATTGAAGACACAAGTTGAGATCATGTCCAGGAAGAGGACTAAGGTTCTGAGATCCATCAATGGAGGGGAGTTCACTTCTAGAGGATTTTTGTAATCTCTATGTTGAGGCAGGGATCAAGAGGGAGTTTTGTGACTCACTGAGAAGAAGTGAAGGTGTTAGCTAAGTGGGTTGCAGTGTTGTAAGGCTAGGTGCTAAAGTCCTTGGAAGACCTCTTCAACTGCCAAGAACAAAATTGCAAGCTTTGCAAACCTATTTAGAATGGGGTGATCTGGGATGAGGTTGAGAAGGGCAGTCTTGAACTCTCACAAGTCAGTAGTGCCGAAAGTGTGCATTGAAAACCGTTTCTCTAAGGCAAGCATTACAGGCAATCTTGGATGAGGAGGTTAGGAGGTTGATGCAAGTACTCGGAGCTTCAGAGGGAGTCACATCATCATGAGGATTTCTTGTAATGTATATTTCTCCGAGACAAAGAAATTTGAGGTGAAAGCCCTTGTAGTGTATATTTCTCTGAGGTGGGAAAATATGAGGTGAAAACCCTTGTAGTGTATATTTCTCTGAGATGGAGAAATATGAGGTGCAAGCCCTTGTTCATCTCTGAGACTGAGATGAGACGTCATGTTGAGAGACTCCATGACGACATCACGTTGAGAGACTCCGTGATGAACCCTTGTTCATCTTTGAGACTGAGATGAGACATCATGTTGAGAGGCTCGATGACGACATCACATTGAGAGACTCTGTGATAAACCCTTGTACATCTCTGAGATTGAGATGTGTTTCTTTCCATACATGGGAGTAGCCATTGTGGACGTCATGTTGAGAGACTCCATGACAACATCACGTTTAGAGACTTTGTGATGAACCTTTGTACATCTCTGAGATTGAGATGTGTTTTCCATGAGTGGGTGTAGCCATTGTGGGCATCATGTTGAGAGATTCCATGATGAACTCTTGTACATCTATGAGACTAAGATGTGGTTTTCCACAAATGGATGTAGCCATTGTGGGCGTCATGTTGAGAGACTCCATGACGAGGATATCTAGAAAATACCTCCCTAGCTAAGAGGGAGTGTTAGTGTTGTAGTAGTGGGATATATTTTCTCCTAATTATATTTCCCTAAGCTTAGGCAGGTCACCCTATCTTGTGTTAAACAAAAATATTATATTGTTGAAGGTTGGCTCTAGATGAGTAGTTTCCTAGCTTGTATATATAGGACAAGATATCTCCTCATTTGTACATCAATCAATTCATTCAACTCAAATTCGTACTTCAGTAGTAGTTCACCATTCCTAGTTGCAGATCCAATTCTTTGAGAAGAAGTGTTTTCATTCGCTTCAAGGAGAATTGACATATCTTATTGTATAAGACTCGGCCTTGTTTAGGGCTTGATTTTGTATGCAGTTTTCTGCACTTATTCTTCTAATGTATAAAGAGAATATTGTTGCTGGGTTTTTCTCCCTCGAGTAGTAGGGTTTTCCCAGGGTAAAATATTGTGTTCATTGTTTATGTGTTGCATTTTCTGCTTGCGTACATTTCTGATCCTAAAACTAACATGAGATGTCTTGGTTTTTGTTTCATTCTCTTCTTGTAGCAGCAACTTCAAATTCTGATTTTTCTTTCTAAGTCTTTTGATTTCACTTAGAGCATTTATTAGTTCCTCTTCAAGGTCCACTTCTCCTTCTTCTTCATCAATATGATCTTCATGTTCTTCATTTTCAGCGTGGACTTCTTGTTTAGCCATGAATAAGATTTCTTCATCTGAAGACTCTTCATTACTATCATCAGATGAACAACTTTCATTCTTTGAATAAAGGCTCTTTCTGAATTTTTGAAACTTTATCTTTCCCTTATACTTTTTCTTGTTGAACTTGGGCTTCCTTTCATTGTTGCTGTCCTCACTCTTTGCATATGGACATTTGGCTGCAAAATGTCCTACCTTACCATAGTTAAAGCATTTGAAAGGCAAGTTGCCTTTGTATTTACCTGGACCCTTCTTTAACTTTCTCATGAAATGTGCCTCTTTAGTGTCTGAATCTCCATCAAAACTTTCACTGGATGCAAGCTCCTTTTCTTTTCCCTTCTTCGAAACTTTGAAGGCTGCCTCTTTTTTGGATGAAGAATTAGGAATGGTCCTCATCTCATAGGTTGTGAGAATACCATGAAGCTCATCAACTATTAATTTGTCAAGTTCCTTCATCTCCTTAATAGCTGAGACCTTTGCATCAAAACCCAAAGGAAGAGACCTTAAGATTTTTTGAACAACCATAGACTCCTCGACCTTCTTTCTGAGGCCTTTGATTGTGTTGACAAGTTTATCTACACGCAAAAAATAAGCATCTACATGTTCTTCTTCTTGC
>VDFB02155124.1:0-23878 GCA_007258455.2 Sequoia sempervirens | reverse complement strand
GTAAGGTGGAGACCATGTGGCCAAGCTTCTGGATTCATCCACTAAGAATAAGTGTGGTTGGGGAAACCCATGTGGAATCTAGCAAATATAGTCCTTGCCTAACCTAGGATTGTACTTATCTTCTTTGTGCACGATCAAACAAAATATTATGTTTTCCAAGTGTTTTTTGATACATTAAACAAATAAAAACCATTTCATAGACCTAGAAACAATCATTCAACTTGAAACAATTTCAAAATTAGGCCCAAAAATTACAAACAAACTAGACTCATTCTGCTGCAACACATTTGTTGAAACGCATTCGCTAATCTGCGCCGCATTTTCCACTCTCTACAATGCATTCACTCTGATAATCTGCATTCACTACTCTATGTGACACATTTGCTTGTCCCAAACTGCATCTGATTAACAGAACACCGCAATTTATTTTCTGAGTTGCATCTGCTATTTGTAGAGACTCATTCGCTGAAACTGTGTTGCATTTGCCAAACTGTAATGCATTCGCAACCTAAAACAATGTGTTTTCCTAGAAAAAACTAAAACACTGTTGCAGTCTAAAACCCAAGACCAAACTTGTCTAATCTAATACAAAACATCTTTTTCCAGCAACCTCTGTCAAAAACTAGAAAGAAAATTCCTCAAATCTTCCATCATTTGCATCTTTAGCTTGCATTTACCTATGTCCTAATTTTCTAAATTTGAGTTGCATCTTTAGAAGTCCATCATCTTCATTTTCAGTCATAAACCAGTCCTTAGCTCCTCATTCCATTTGTAGATTTTGGATTAGGAAACCTTACCATACTTTGAAAAATCATTGCCTTCAAGAGTAGGTGGTCATTGGACTTAGTCAACTTAGTTTATTTGAGCCATTGTCCTTTTTGTGAGACTTTCCAACTAAAAATTCTAGTTAGGAAACCTCTCCTTGTCAGCTTGTCATCTTGTCCTTTAGTCATATTACTAAGTCCTTTGATGACCCAAATTGAGGCCTAGATCAAGCTTAGGGTTGTGGAGTAACCTTCTTCCAAATCATTTAGACCTTTGAATTTGCATACCTTAGAACATTTAAATCATCTTAGCCCTCATTTTGCATACCTTATTCCTAAAAATTCAAAAAATAGTCCTTACTGTCCTTTGGCATTTCACATTTGCTTTAGACAACTTTGTCATATTGCATTCCTTATTGTCAAAAACCCAAAAACATAGTTGCATTTGCATACCTTATTGACATAGTTTGCACTTGCATCCCTTATTCAAAAAATTCCAAAAATATAGTGTCATTATCTAGTTGTCATTTTCATCATCTTCTTAATTTGAGCAACTTCTTATATGGTTGAGACTAAGCTTCAAAGAAAAAGAAGACAGATGGTTAATTTTGGACAAGACATGAACACTTATATCTTTTCCAATGACATGAATCAAGACGCATCTTTTATCAATCCTTTTACCGAAATGAGCATGCCATCTTCATCATGTAACCCCTTCAAGTCATTTATACAAAGGAACCAACATGGACAAGTATATGTAGAAGACTTAGAAACCGCAACGCAAAATATTGATGTAGCCTACTTCGTGGAAGATTTAGTCTTACATGACCCACAAAGATATCTAGCCATGCTCTTAGACCAAGGGGCTAAATTTCCACATGGCTTTGACATTAACACTTTGAGACCAGCCTCCCCAAATCATAATACCAACAACAACAATGCAAACAAAATTTCCAACACTAGTCAACCTCAAAACAATGCAAGCAATTCCTTTGTTGGTTGCTCCTCACAAATTTCCACAAGCACTATTAACACCACCTCTAATGACACATCCAATCAAAACATAATCAATGCAACAACCGTTGGAGGGACACTAACTATGTCACAAGCCATGTCACAATCAATGCCAACAATGTCAACAACATCCTCACAATCAATTGGAGCTACCTTTGGATCCTCATCAATGGGGGAAAGCTCTACAAACCCCCTATTTGGAGCTTCATCTAGTGCCATGGGAGAATCATCATCAAATCCTTTCATTGGATCTTCATTCAATCCCTTTAGAGGAAGTAAACGATGTATCTTCATTCAAGGACCACAACCAAATGTCAACACATCATCACAACTTAATACCAATACTTCCCAAGGGAAAAACACCAACATTCCCCATGGACAATTCCACCAATCTGGACAAGGAAATCAAATGACACAACATATTACATCATTTGGGCACCAAAATATTCAAGTTCAACACATCCCACAAATATCAACTAATATGGTTGGAGGACACATTCCTACATATGCATCACACATCCACACCCATCAACACATCCCTAATCAAAACCTACAATACCAAAAACATTCCAATCAAAACACGTCATACATCTCACAACAACACATTAAATTGATTGAGGAACCCTATTTAAGGAATGCCTTGGCAGTGGAGAAGGGTTGGAAAAACTTTTTGTATTGCTTTGAAGTTTGTGAGTTGAAGAAAATAGTGTGTTTGAGTGAATTTTTCTGATTTTTGCTTTGAAGTGAGCTTTAATGGATTAAACTTAGCACTGTAATTTGTGTAGTATGTAGTGTGGTAGGTTTTCAAGCTTTGTGTGACATTTAGATAGGTTTTCAATT
Organism: Sequoia sempervirens; assembly: GCA_007258455.2. Taxonomy (NCBI): domain Eukaryota; kingdom Viridiplantae; phylum Streptophyta; class Pinopsida; order Cupressales; family Cupressaceae; genus Sequoia; species Sequoia sempervirens. Next base: position 21,260 of record VDFB02155124.1, on the reverse strand, counting down.
CAATTTCAAGCATTGTTGTAAATAGTTTTGTTTTCTTGTTGTTGTTGGTCTGAACCAGACAGTTTTGAGGAAATGGAGATTTAGTTCACTTTCCCACCATACAAATTGTACGGACCTTTGGGAATAGTGACTAGACTCCATGTGTGTAAATATGGTAGGATTTAGGGTTTGTGTGAGCATAAGAGCCATTGTGGAAGTCTTGCCCTAGGCGAGCTAGGGAGATGTCTGGCTAGGAAGACTTGAGTGCAGAGCACATAATTTGCAGGGGTAATAAGTTTTTGATAAAATTCCTTTTGGAGAAGGAAGATGTGAATCTTTCCAAGACCTGGTGATTAGGATAAATCTCCATCAATCTGTTTGGTGTGAGAAATGCTTGACAGTTTGGAAGCAGCCAAAAAAGAGCTTAAAAGACCTAGTTTTGGCTCATTTTCAAGTTAGGGATTCGTACGGATAGTTGAGACCTAAGACCTTGAAAATATTTGAGAGGTGTTCACATGAAGCAGGAACCTCAAAGAAAGATTGGGGGTTCTTTGGAAAGATTGAGAGAACCAACCTGTTTTCTCGGAGAAGGAGACCTAATTGGGGCTCTTAGGGCTAGTAGCCTTTTTAGGCTTAAAAAGAGGGTTTGGTGAAAGTGACTGAGAGATGGAGTCAAGTGGACCTTCAAGTACCACAGTAGGATGGAATGAAGTCTTTTGAGGCACCTCCACACTCCTGCAAAGTTTAGTTCTTTAAATTGGGGGTTTGGAGCCTTTAGGGTAGATTAAGGGCTAAGGAAGAGTTATAGAAATTGCACCAAGATTGACTTGGTAGGTTGAATTTGTGATGGTAGTGGGGTTGGTCAGGAGAACCAGGGGTACCTAAACTTGAAGAAGGTCCTAAAGGTTAAGGTGGTGAAGTAAGACACCAAGGAGGTCTTGTAAGCAAGACCTAGAGCAGGAATCAGTGAGTGATTCTTCCAACCCCTCCCTATCAAGAACACAAACACAAACCCACTCACGGATGAGAATAAATATTAGGTCAACAACAAACATGTTACTAATGATGGCGTTGTTGATGCTAATGTGGTAAACACAATGGGTCTTGTCCTTACCCTTAAAGGAGCTCCACCACAAAATACACAAATAACTACATAGACACTTGCTGCTAATGTCATTCAAAATATTCATAACAATCAAAACAGTCAAAACCAAGGGCAGCCATGATAGACTAGGAAATTCCCAAAGAGACACACATATACTCCCTTGGGTGAACCAATCAGAGATGTTCTTAAAAATATCCTTCAAAATGGTGTCATCACATTAGAAGACCCTAAGCCATATGACCCAGGATAATTTAAACCATCATGGTGGGACGATAATGCTTTCTATGATTACCATCATGCTAAAGGGCATAAAACCTCCTCTTGTCGACAACTAATAAATTTGGTACAAGACCTCATTAAAAATCACACAATCCAATTAGGTGGACCACAATTTGTATCAAACACAGACCATACTATTCAGAAAAAACCCACTACAGGACCATGGCTTGAATAATCCCTCCACATCAGATCCTAAGACAAATAATAATCATGCCAACTATAGTTGCACTGCCTTTGATTATCCTAGTGGACCTATTATTAATAACTTACAAGTTGCTAATGAATACATCAATACCATCATTGTCAAAAGAGCACCTGAATGCAATGTCACTACCCATGGTGACAAAGTCACCATAGCTGGTTCTCCTCCTCCTCGGCAGCCAAAAATTACAATACCTGGTCCATCCGCTAATAAATCACAATCAATCCCATCCACCAAGCAATTTCAGCCTAAGGGATAGTTTAACCTTATTGATCAACTAGGCAAGACACTTGCTCACATTTCTATACTTGAGTTGCTACGCATTTCTCCTGTGCATAAAGCTATACTTGACAAAACCTTGCAAGAGTCCTATGTCCTTCATGACATAGATGTCAACTAGTTTGAAGCCATGGTGGGATAGCTCACTACCCCCCATCATGTAACATTTTTAGATCAAGATTATTCGTCACCAAAGTCCAATTATAACGATGCATTACACATTGAAGTCTTTATCCATAAGCATAAGGTCATACGAGTTTTAGTAGATGGCGGAGTAGGACTGAACATATGCTCCTTAAAACTGGTTAAGGCTCTAGGCTTTTCTGATGCTTGTGTAGATGCTACAAAAAGCATTGTTATAAAGGTGTATGATGATGAAGAACGTTCCTCTTGAGGTGTTATTACTCTTCCTAAGTGATTGTTTCCTTGATGAGTTGTTCCCTGAACCTAGAGAACTTACTTTTGAAGAAAGATTTTGGAAAATGTTTAAGATTGATCCAACACAAAATAATGACAATACTAAAATCCCAAGGAAACGAGAGGATTGGGATAGACTCTTTTGCACAAGGAACAATGACAAGTATAAATCATCTTCCAATCCTATTATCCATAACCCCAACATGCCCGTCCAACCATCTAACAAAAATGACCCTCATTTGGATTCATCCAACTCACCACATGACACTGCCAACCCCAATGCCAGTCCATTTATCCCTTATTTTGACAATGAGTATGAATCAAGTGAAGGAGAATATTGGATAGAGTTTGATTGGGAGTTGGATGATGAAAATTTTATCTTTAACCTCTTTGAATCCATCTGCATGCTTTCCATGTCCTCCCCACCATTCACCAATACTGATGATGGTATCTCCTTAGTCTACCTGCAACTAATTGATTGGGATCAACAAGGTCTTCCAGTTATGGACATATTTCATAATGATGAGGCCATTGTAGAATTCATGGGACTACGTGAGGGCATAACAAGTGGAGATCGCAACACTAGATTTTCTATTGACCTAGATTGTGCAGCTTACTTTGAGGATACTACTCCATCCTCTAGTCACAAAATGAAAAATAAAAATAAAACAAAAAATGACATGTCTTTAGGTGAAAACTGAAAGGCACCTTCTGACAATAAAAAAGTAAAAATAAAGGGTGTATCTGTGGGTGAAAACCTCTCTGAGGCGCCCAAAGATGGAGGACTAGACTTTCTTCCCATGACTCAATAAATATCAGCAATGCTCATAGAGGACACCATGGAATTCAACATATCTACAACAAAAGATCCTTAAATTGTCCTCTTTGCAGCATCCTTGACAGAAGAAGAGAAACCTAAATTTAGCAAATTATTTTCAAAGCATAAGATTAATTTTGCATGGTCCTATGCTAATATGCCTAGGCTGGATCCAAAACTTGTCTTGCACCATTTTCCACTACTTCTAGACACCAATCCAGTAAAACAGAAGCTGCGTAAAATGCATCCTCATATTGCCTTGTTAGTCAAAGCATAACTCAAGAAATTGCTAGATGTGGGATTCATACAGTCAATAGACTATGTTGAATGGATATCCAATCTTGTACCAATCACAAATCCAAATGGTCAAATCCGCATCTGCACAAATTTCTGGGACCTGAATAAAGTGTGTCCAAAGGATGACTTTTCATTACCAAACATAGACATTATTGTTGACCTTACGGCAGGATACGAGATGTTGCCCCTCATGGACGATTTCTTGGGTTATAATCAGATTCGTATTGCCCCTAAAGATCAACATAAAATGGCATTCACATGCCCTTGGGGTACATACTATTGGAACGTCATGCCTTTTGGTCTCAAGAATGCAGGCGCCACTTCTCAAAGAGCCATGACAACAATATTCCATGACATGATGCACAAGCTAATGGAAGATTATGTGGATGACCTTTTGGAAAAGTCTTTGACATGAAAAGATCATTTGAAGGTGTTAGACAAAATTTTCAAGAGACTGGAAGAATACAAATTCCGCTTGAATCCCAAGAAATGCGTCTTTGGTGTGACATTGGGGAAACTTTTGGGATACATAGTTTCTCGAAGAGGCATTGAGGTTGATCCTGCCAAAGTGAAATTCCTATTAGGAATGCCTCCTCCAAAAGGGATAAGTGAACTCAGGACATTGCAAGGTAGGTTACAATCTATCTGATGCTTCATAGCACAATTGGCCGACAAGTGTCAACCAATTCAGTATCTCTTGCGCAAGGGCATCCCCTTTGTGTGGACTGATAGATGTCAAGAGGCCTTCCAACTAATAAAGGAATATCTATTGTCACCACCTATTTTAATGCCACCAATCGAGGGGAAACCTTTGATTCTATACATTTCTACAACAACTTCAGCACTGGGGGCATTACTGGCACAAAATGACCATGATGAGAAGGAAAGGGCCATATACTACATTTGTCAGACATTGGTCGGGTATGAGCTAAACTACACATCCATTGAATGTGCTTGTCTAGAAGTTTTCTTTTCCACTCAAAAATTAAGACATTACATGTTGAATCACTTGACACATTTAGTGGCAAAGATCGATCCCCTAAAATATCTCTTAAGTCATGCAGCATTGACAGGACACTTGGCGAAATGGGTACTGATCTTGAGTGAGTATGACATTCAATATGTGGAACAAAAGGATATAAAGGGACAAGTGATAGCAGATCAACTGGAAGAACCTATACAAAGTGGTCACCCATTGGTGGAAAACTTCCCTAATGAGTCCTTATTTCATGCAAAACCTAAATCGCCTTGCAAACATTACATTGATGGGTCTCATACTAGTCATGGCTTGGGAGCAAGAATATTGTTTATAACACCACAAGGAGATTCCATTCCAAAGTCATTTTGCATTGCTTTTCCATGTACAAATAACATTCTAGAATATGAGGCACTTGTTATAGGACTTAGAATGGCCATAAAATGGAAAATCAAAAATCTGCATGTCCTCAGAGATTCTCAGTTGGTCATCAACCATGTCAACGATGACTATGACACCAAGGACGAGAAGCTAATGCCCTATAAATGAATGGTTGACATTTTTCATTCATACTTCCATATGCTTGCTTTTGAACATATTTTGAGGGCACAAAACAAGGCAGCAGACGCAATGGCTACAATCGGATCTCTTCTGGACATTCCAAGCAATGTCCCTTAATTCAAGTTCTTGGTAGAACAACTTTTGGTCCTTGCATATGACATTCCAGAATTAGAGATGGTTTGTGAGCTTGTTGGTCCCAATTCTCCATGGTATCAAGACATCTATGACTATCTCAAGTCCCAAACCCTTCCCCCAAACCTATCCAACAACCAACGAAAGTCCTTTATTCATAAAGTTTCTTGATACATCATCATCAGTGACACCCTATACCGTTGTAGCTTTGGAAATACCATTCTTTGATGTCTCAACACTAACAAAGCATGAACAACCTTACACATGGTACATGAGGGTATATGCAGATGTCATTCAAGTGGTCCTACTTTAGCCAAGAAGATAACGAGACTTGGGTATTACTGGCCTACTATGGAAAATGATGCACTTGAGTTTATCAAGACGTGTCGCCAATGTTAGATACATAGTAAATTGATTCATGCACCAGCACAGGAACTTCAGCCAATTACTTCTTCTTGGCCCTTCGCACAATGGGGACTCAACCTCATGGGAAAAATCCACCCTACCTCTTCCAATGGCCATAAATTCATTATCACCGCCACTGAGTATTTCACTAAGTGGATCAAAGCCATCCCCCTTACATACATAACCAACAAACAAATTTCCAAATTTATCCTCAACTACATCATTTATCAATATGGTATACCCCAGTCCATCATCACAGATAATGGGCGTCCATTTAAAAATTGAGACGTTCATGAGTTATGTGAATGCTTCCATATCCAACATCATTTCTCCACACCATACTACCCACAAGGAAATGGTCAAGCTAAGATGTCCAATAAAACCATCATCAAAATTATTAAGAAGATAGTCAATGACGTTGGCCTTGACTAGCACATCCAACTCAACCCTGCTCTGTGGGCTTACCGCACCAACATCTGCACGCCTATAGGAGCCACTCCATTTTCCTTGGTCTTCGGAGCTGAAGCCATCCTGCCCATCGAGGTCAAAATTCCCTCTTTATGAGTCTCCCTAAAGGCTTTGATTGATGATGAGGAATATAGACATTCACGACTGCATGAATTGGAAATGTTAGAGGAATGCAAACACAATGCCTTAAATCATTTACAGGAATATCAGAATCGTCTATGTCATAGTTACAACAAAAGAGTCATGGTCAGAAAGTTTGACATTGGTGACTTGGTCCTCATGCAAAATCCCAAGAACCAGTCTGACAGAAAAAAAAAAGAACCTAGAAAGTTCAAGCCAAATTGGTTGGGTCCTTACATTATCACGTCCTCTTTTGGTTCTGGAGCATATCAGCTAGCTACTCTAGATGGTGAACAATTGATAGAGCCTATAAACAACCTACATCTTCAAATATAAACCATAAAAATACAAAAAAAAATTGAAAAAATATAAAAAAATCATCACCCTAATGAAAACTTGGCAAATAGGCATCTTGGTGACACCAAAAATAAATAAGAAAATAAAAAAAATAGTAAAGAGAAATAATTTTTCCAATAGTGAAACCTGGTAAACAAGCACTTTGGATAAGTACCATGGTGAAAACTTGGAAAACAAGTGCCATGCGTAGTCAGTTTTTCTCTGCCATCTACTGTCACTCTATCTACCTTAGTCCATAAAAAATACCAACTTTTCTGACATCATCTTCACACCCCATCATGAAACCCTTCCATTCCTTTCATGGTTGACAACGGTTGACATCAAGTCCTGCATACTATCCATCTGTCACCCCAAGCACGTCCTTTTTCATATCCTTCAAACCTGGCTAGTTTGGGACCTGATCGGGGGAATTCCTTTATCATTCGACTGTAGTGGGTATCTCACATAGTCTTTCCAATCGAAAATGTCCTAAAAAAAGACCTAAAAATCAAAAAAAGTCTTGAAAAAAGACCTAAAATTTGAAAAAATTCCTAAAAAAAGACCTAAAAATTGAAAAACGTCCTGAAGAAATACAAAAAATCAAAATATGACAAAAACACAAAATAGAGTCGTATTGTGTCATGTCAGTCATGTCAATTAGTCTTTGTCCTTTGTTAAACTACGTTGTCTCTTCGCATTTGCTATGTAGGCAAGGCTCATTTTCAGGCTCTCGAGACATTAGGGCAGTCCTTTTAGGTTTGTCAAAATAAAATCATGACTCAATCTTTGGTCATCAAGACAAAGTCATTGGTCATTTTGAACTACAAGGTCTCTGAGTGTATGACGTAGGCAAATCCATCAATCGATTAGCCCCCGAGGCCACACTAAGTCAGTCCATTAGGGTTCATGACACCACACTGGCACACACGCCAAATATTCTCAAGACAAACAAGTCATTCCAACACAGACAAACTCCTACAACAAACTATGACAATTATTTAATCAACATGTCAATCACATCAGCATGTTAACATCAACATGTAGTCAATTCTGTCAACACAAGTCAATTCTATCAAGAAAAGTCAAATTTAGTCAACTTCAATCAAACTCAGTCAAACTATCAACTCTTGGTTATTCTTAAGATGCGTCCTTTTGAAGGATTTCCTTTGTCCTTTACTTGTGCTTTAGGATGTGTCCTTCCTAGGCATTTTCACCGTCATCTAGCATTTTGAGGGATCCTCTTGACATTTGAGGATCGATCCTCTCAACATCGACATTATTCAGGATGTGTCCTTCCTAAATTTGGCAACTCTAACATTTGACACCTAGACATCGTCAAACATGACAACTTTGGCATTCGACACCGTCAAACCTAGAAACTTGACATTCAGACACACTTGGAAAACACTTGGCAAACATTATCTTGGCATTTGTCCTTGGATATTTCATTGTGCTACTATTTTCTTCACGATTTCCTAGCGAAATAATTTAGAGAAGCAACAACGTATCATGATGATTGACTTGTCTTATATTTTTCAGGAATCCATGTAGCTAGTTCCTCAAGGATGTCCTGATAATAGGATTTAGAGGAGCAATGATGCTTCATGACTTGTCTTTATTGTCTTTATTATCTATCTTATGCTTGTGGTTGGTTGTGACAAAAATACTGGGGCAATTGTGCCCTTAGTATGAGTCATGATCATCCTTGTCTGCGACTGCTTGTCTCATGTGATGGTACGACCTTGCACACCATCGATCTATGTCATATCATGGTGTTTGTTGTCCATCATAGTAATCCGCCCAATGATAGTTAAGAGCCATAATTGTTAAGTCTTGTGGTAACATGTTGAAGGATTTGGTCTCCGCGCTAACATTCATCTCCTTCTGTTTTGTCATCTCGTCTCGACCGTCTCATGATGATATCCCGTGACATGCAAAAAAAAAAACATAAGTGCATACATGATCATTTAGGCATTGCATTAGGTTTTTACAAGCTCCCACAACATGTAAGTACATACATCATGCATATCATCAAAAACACATATATCACATCATAAGATTGCATTATCCATACATATAGTCATGCATTTACATCATTATCAACATGGCATCCATTATAATAATACATTATGCATCCACATAATCATCATTATAACATAACATTGTCATGGCATCATATCATCACGACATCTCATCATAAGTAGCTATCATAAATGCATACATGGCATGGCATATGAAAAACATCATCATAGGAATCATAAATGCATAAATCACATCACATAGGCATCATATAGTCATCATAACTACATCACCATAATCATCATCAGATAAGAATATATCATAAATATAATTAACACACAATTCATCATCACATAACATAAAGGATATAGGCCGCATCAAAACTGCATTGCATAAATGATCTCAAAAATCATGTCACAAGATAGATTCATGAAATATCCCAAAAACAGAGCTCGCAGGATCGATAGTCAAAATATAAAGTGTCATAACATAATGTCTATAACATGATAATAAGAGAACAATGTCAAATGTCCTAGGAAGTGCTCTCCTCGTCCCCTCGTGGAGAAGAGTGTGGTGATTGATGACCCATGATCGATACTAACATAACTTGTGAGGACATGACAGCATGTGTCTATGAGGCCGATGAAACTAATACTGATGGCATCATCGATATAGTGACATGAGGTTGTGAGGCTACTGCGGCATGAGTCTGCGAGGCGGATGGATCTTTCACTAGAAACTAATTGTTCTCTGATCTATTCCCTGACCCAGATGATCCATGAGAGTGATGGGACCTATGACCTAATGTATGCCCTGAGGAAGTAGAGCCACCCACACTGCTCTGACTATGGCTGCTATGAGTGTGGCTGCTACTCCCTGACCCTATCCCTATCCTACTAGATGATCTAAACAACCTAGGCTCTCTTTGATCAGCCAAAATTGCCCACTCATTTAATATCTTGTACTGACGTTTGCTCGTACTGACTCTGGCCAACTCTCTAGCAACATTTGCAATTGGACATGTACATAACTGAGCAAACTGACTGCACCAGCTCTGTGTCTCCCGATGCTAGATCTCTGCCTGATCTGTCTCAACACGTGTAACCTCAAGCTCTTCTAGAAGGGATCTAATCTCTACAGTGGCCTCATCTATTCTCCTTTGCATGTCAGCTAGATGTTGATCCACTATGGCATCTCATGGCAATGGTAGCACAATGGATATATCTGGATCTTCGTCTATCATCCACTCCTGGAGCTGCCTCTCCACCTCATCCATATCATCCCCAATGTATGGCTCATCATCATCATCAATGAATCCCTCCTCTCCTCCCTAACATCCAAGGCATCATTTGCTACATGCACATCCAATGCCTCCTCCTCCCTCGACACCTCTGCCGCTAGCTCTTCGACCTCTCCCTCCAGCCTGACCTCCTCCTCCTGTCTCCCCTCTGCCTCTACCTGCCTCACCTCCTCCTACCTCACATCCTCTTGTATCACTCCCTCCTATCCCACCTCCCCCTCCTTGGGCCCCTCATCTCTCTCCTCCACTGGCACCTCTGGAATGGCATCTAGGGCTGCTCTCTCCACTCGTTGTCTAACCCTCCGAGCATGTCTCCCTTTGTCCCCTCCCCTCCTCCTCCTCTCTCCGCCACCACCATCTCCTCCATCATCTCCTCTGTCTTTGCCACCTCTTCCCCCATCTCCTCTCCCCCCATCACCTCAGCCTCCATCTCTACCTCTCCCCCTACCTCTCTGGCCTCTCTGCTGCACCTACGGTATAACTGATCTGCGATCCACAGATGCCAGCCCATCAAGATCTATCAAGGGAATAGGTCAATGTTTCTACCACCACAGGTCAAAATCTGTAGTCATCCCCGGATTTGTAGGACCTCCACTCCAACCCTTTGGGTGTTCCACTAATCCATCTATATGTTGCTCCACAAATGGTATTGATATAGTGGGACCCCATGCAGGCTCTCGTGATGACCTAGCGTACTCAGCTATCCCCATAGGCACACCCTATTGCTCCATGAATTGACAAAGAACCCACTGGGGTAGGTACATCTCTATAATCAACTGAGACTACACTGTCCGTCCAATCAAATACTGAAACTATCTGCAAAATGGCAAGTGATCACCCTCATCAGCCCACTATGCGCAATCCCTGTATGGCCTCTAGACAAATGCAGTCATTGTGTCTATTCGATGCCGCCAAAATCGGGTCTCTCTAACTCTCGTCTGCTATAAAGCTCCTGCATATAGATACACATGTGGCATAATAGGTGGGCAGAAGATAGGAATGTGCTCCCAATTCTAGATCATTAGTAATGTCGTGCAGTAGCTAATGCTACTCACACCCTTGTATGCTACCTCATGCAACTGGTGATATAACATGCCAAGCAAATAGGGTCCCCAGTAAAAACTACCCTGTCCCATCGCATCCATACTAAGACATCACCCTATCCAATCAGGAATCCATGTCCCCAATGATCGGGAATCAAGACTCTGACAATCAGCATGCATAACATGGCATCCCACCGTGGGTAGTGCTCGGGTAGGTACTCCCACCGAATCTCATATCCATCGACACCAGGGCCTGTGCCATCATCTGCCTCATATAACTTTGTCATGGCTTGCACTCCCCACTATGTATCATACACCACTTGTGCTCCTCTGATAAGAATGTGTAGAATTCGATACAAATCCTCTAGGGTAATAGTCACATCCCCCATCAGCAAATGGAAAGAACAGGCATTTGAGTGCCATCTCTCAGCTAGTGCTATCAGCAGTCCCCTATTAGCCTGGATAATGGGCATATAGGTGACTTAATACAACCCCAATCGCATCAATCATCATTGCTCTCGGTCCATCAGTTGGTCCCGAAAAGCGTATGTAGATGGCCTAAACTCGCATGTATAGATCAGTGGTAATCATTAATGCACATGCAGAAACGAGAGTTAGCACATTCTTGAAAATCATTATTACCATCTATCTAATTAAACATAAGCAAAAAGTGAGCCTAAAACTAAGTCAACACTAAACAAAGTCAAATGTGTCACATTGACTTCATTTGCATCACAGTTTGGCATTTGTGTCGTTCCGTACAACACTTGCGTCAGACTATGGAACTTGTGTTGTTTTGAATCACAAATGCGTCATCTTCAGTCGGTTGTGTCACTCCATAATCAAATGCATCATTGTCAAATCAAATGTGTTGCCGACTTCATGTATGCATTGCAGTATTGTGAATGTGTCGATATGCTTATCATTTGTGTTGCAGGATGACAAATACGTCACAGTTAATTGAAATCCTAATGCACCGGTCGTGATTGCGTCATGATGCATCAAATGCATCAAACGCGACCGAAAATGTGAATCACGTGAATGCATATGCGTTGCGACGCATTCGTTGCCCCACCTTAAAACCCTAAAAATGCACGAAAACTGATAAAATGACAAAGCGGGTAAGGTGTATATACTGGTGGGTCTGCATCCTCTGGTCATCTGAAGGTCCTGACAATGTAACTGTGGTGCTCTGTTATAGGAATCACCATCTTTGTGCACACTCTACCAGCTCCGAGCTCTCCAAATTTACGAGTGTAAATGTGAAAATGAATTGAATTTTACCCATTTTCAACCTATTTATAGGGTCAAAATGGGATTTTCTTCAAAATTTTATTACTGGAGGCTCTTTTTGACCAACTTTGACCAACTTGTTGATTGCTTTAATCATGATGAAATCTGAAACCGCTTGCGCCATCGCTTTTCTCCTCATCAAATTAGCTTGTTGGGACACTTTCCAAATTTTTCTGTCACCAGGCCAAAATTTGAAAATTTTCCTGAGGGGGCATAGATACTTCGTACCTTCACTGGGGCATGTTTTTGACAAAATTTTCTTTGTCACAATGCGACAAGTTGCATTATGACAAAGAGGGGCAAAATGTAGACACATAAAAAGGACCTAGGCCTGCAAGCCCTATTGTTGCCATTTTCTTCCTAGTATAATTGAAATATTTAATTATGTCCTTTGGTCCACTTTCAACTATTAATTAAATAATTTTTTAATTATTTAATTAATTCATGTCTTTTTATTCTTCTTGATTATTTAAATAAATAAATTTATTTATTTATTTAAATACGTCGCTAATACTTTAATGTCTCCATAATTAAATAAATTCCTTAATTTATTTAATTATCTTTGCCCATTATTTCCTCCTGATTATTTAAATAAATAAATTTTATTTATTTATTTAAATACGTCATTAATTCCTACATGTCTTCTCATAATTAAATTAATTTATTAATTTATTTAATTAATTGACCACATTGGCATTTTCCCCATTTTAAATAAAATTATTTATTTAAAATGGCCCCACTTTCTAATTTTCCCTCTTTTAGTAAATAATTCAAATTAATTATTTACCGTCACATGACCCCACTTTTTTTAATTAAATTAATTTTTAATTCAAAATAGCATTTTCCTCCTTAAATCAAGTAATTTCTAATATTATTTGATTTTCCAACTCTCTTTTTCTATGCCATTCTTATCTCCTTGTCACATGCAATCTTGTCCCTTGATTTGATTTTCTCAAATTAAATCTTGTCCACTCATTTCAAATCTACCCTAATGTTGCCCTAACCCTAATTGTGGGTTGTCACATTGAATATTGTCCATTGATTCTAGGGAATTTGTCAATCTTCAATCTTGGCCATTCATTCAAAATTGCATTTTCTTAAAAATGGCAATTTTCATCTCATTTGTACATCTCATGCTCTTGCAATTTCATGTCATCTTAGCTCTTTCAATCTTGTCTTAGGCTTACCTTACATATTTTGGCATACTTTAGGCTTATTTCATAGTTGCTTACTAGTTGCATAGTTGCATAGTATTGTATTTTATATCAAATCCTTCAACATTTTGCTTTGTCCTTAGCATAGTCATAGATTGCTCCCATAAAATATAAGGGAAAACTACATATTGCAACAAAGAGAGAAGGTGTAATGGAGGTCAATCATGGAGGTTGAAGACACAAGGTGATATCTCTCTTTGTTTTCATTTTTTTCCTCCTTTGTGCTTCATTATTTACTTTGGGTTTGGTTTATTTATGCACTAATCTGCTAACCTAGATTTTTCCCATAGTTACAGATTCATTTATAAATTATGTGATCAAAGGATCATGGTCTAAAATTTAAGCCTCTACAAATCTATAAGGGTTGCTTTGGATAGAAAATATTTCAAAGGGTCAACTTTGGTGATGAGATGGGTAGTATGTTAAGCATATAATGCCAAAGATTATATGAGACACAGACTACAAGGAAATATTTTTTATGGAGGAAAATTAAGCTCATATCCTACTAATATCTCATTGAGGTAATAGATAGAATTCTATCATCCCTTCTCATTGCGTTATGCTAAGATGGAACCTAAGTCGTGTTATTAAGTTGTAGAAAAAAGGCCTATTTGGTGTAGGTACTAGTAGAACTAGTGAATTGGAAATATATTCTTTAATATGTTCAAATGCTACATGACATTACTAATACCATTTCAAGGTAACATTATTTTTGAGTAGATGTGAAAGAGGATGACACTTACCTACTAGTTAAGCAATGAATCATCTAATATCCTATAGTTTTCCTTGTAAGATACTTAGTTATGTGATATTACTAAGAGGTGGCATAGTTTTTATAGCCTCCACCTTATTTGGATTTACTTCAATGCCACATTTGGAAATATTAAACCCTAGGAACTTGCTTGATGTGACTCCAAAGATATATTTCTTAGGATTTAGGCTAACCTTATATTGTCAAATTCTTTGGAAGATACAACATGGGATAGCTAGATGGTTTGATTCATATTATTATTTTTATAGGATTCTATCCACATAATCCTTAAGAATATCATGTAACATATCATGAAATATGATTGTCATGGCTCTCTAATATGTGGCACTAGCATTTTTTAGGTCAAAAGGCATGAATCTATAACTATAGTAGAATGTTCCATAAGGGGTGATGAAGGCTATCTTATGTTGGTCCTTTAGAGCTATATGAAATTGGTTATATCTAAAAAATCCATCCATAAGGGATAGCATCATTGGCTAGCTATTAGATCTACTATCACATCAATATTGGGAAGAGAAAAGTCATCTCTGGGAAAATATTTATTTATATCTCATATGTCTATACATACCTTGATTCCTTTAATTTTATAGCTCAAGAGAAGTACATCAGATGCCCATTCTAGAAAGTCAATAGGTCAAGTAAATCTAACATCTAGAAATTTATAAAGTTCTTCCTTTACAAGGAGGGCCACCTTAAGATGCATTTTTCTCAAATTTTGGTGAATAGGTTTAGCATAAGGTTTTACCACATGGTAGTGAATGACCAAGGATAGATCCAAGCCAAGAATATCAACATAAGACCAATAAAATATATGGATAATCTCTAAGTATTTTGGATGTCTGCTTTCAACTCGGGATCTAAAATGGTTGTTATCTATGTCAACTTAGGTTTCTCCTCCATACCCAACATTATGTCTATGGATTCCTCAACAATGAGGGGTGGTCAATCTTGAAGTGGGTTACGGCCAATGGGAGATGGATCTCACTATCAAAGTGTGTATGTGTATTAAGTGTGGATTTTGATGGTTCCTTTGAAGGATCTATTTGTTCTCTAAAATACATATATGATCTTAATAGGATTTTAAATCCTTTTTTATGATCTCCTGAAGGAATGTAGTCATGGGATTGCATAAGATATAGGATTGCTTCATCATTTTGAAAATTATCCAAGGCAATGGAATCTTGTTGGTCCTGATCAATAATTTTAAAGTATTATAGGCTAAGAGGGACGATAAGGGTGGAATGATCATGAAATAGGATTGTGGTCAACCTCTTTGAAAGGAAAAGGGATGACATCTACTTCACTTTCATCAAGGTTAGAAGAGGTGTGAATAACACTATCAGGAAACTATACAATTACATAATAATATTCATTATATGCATTATATCTTAAGCTAGAAGAATAATCATTTGTTGGTAGATCAATAAGATCAAGGGAACCTTGTTCATGGAAGCCAAAACCTTTACCTTTATAGTTCATATTACTATAGATACACAAGGGAATAAAATACTTTTTTTACTCAAAGAAGGTTACATATTTTTCATCTTTGTAAATCCATGTAGAATCGAAGCCCTCTATGTTTTCATCAATAATATAACCATAAAAATTAAGGTAGTGCGTGTTGAATACCCAAGATACTGAGAGGGGGGGTGAATTAGTATCTTCTTAAACTTATTGAAAAAATGCCATCCAATTAATCCAATGCATATGATAGTAAGATAAGCAAGAGCATTAATAGAACATAGAAACACACAACACATGAACACCGAGATTTTTACGTGGAAAACCCAAAATGGGAAAAACCATGGTGAGGGTTAGCTCACAATATAGTATAACTAATTATAAGATATTACAAAAAGGGTGCCTCACTACTAGGACTCGTTGTCCAAAATGGGAGGCTCACTGCCTATAGAAATACATTGACAAAATGGCTTATAGCCAGAAAATGAACTGATAATGTATACCTAACAAGTTTCGATTCAGTTCCTTTGAAGCTCAATAAACTGACTTAACACACTATCATTTTTTCACTTCTTCATATTCACACCATCAACAACTACAAAAATATCAAAATTATCCAATATATATAGCTAATTCATCCACAAGCATCAATTAGGCCGACCTAATTTGATGCAACCCTTATTCACCAAAAATCAACTTTCAGCTTCAAGCATTTACTTGAAATCTTTCCAAAAAACAATTCAAACATGCAACACACTACAACATGTTAGCATGGACCAAAGATAGGTCACAAATACATCCGCACCAGAAAATTAATCCATTACACCAACTATCCATTAGGTCGGCTACAAATAGACCTAATAGAAAAATGCAACAACATAATAATGCCAACTCATCGTACGAGCACCTAAACACATGACATTTTGAACATACAACCTTCCAACATCCAAAACCATTTCCCAAAACTGCAAGCAGCAACAATCAACAACAGAGGATTGCAGACCAAAATACTGGAGGATAGTAACTACATACTGATTCAGATACCGAAGCAAGCAATGACTTAAACTTGCAGTTGCAACTCATATATTATGGTGACATCAATAACAACACAAAAGTTGTAAAATGATATGTTCTTCATTCTTCCAACAATCTCCCCCTTTGTCATTGATGGAAACATGTGCCAAAATTTACAAAACTTCCTATGCACAATATCTTGTCCTCCTTACAACTTTCTCTCCACAGCATTCTCTCCCCCTATCACCAGTATTCTTCATTACAATACTCTCTCCCCCTTTGAGATCAAGGAAAAAGGGTGGTCCAAAAAGAAATATGAAAACTAAAAAAACATTAACTGGAGGATGGTGAGCCTTGAAGTTCTTTGAGTATACCTTTCCAAGTTGTCTTACCATTCTCCCAAATCTTCTTTGTAGCAATCAACATCTTGTTCAAGGAATCCAAATCCACCAAACTTTCCTCTGCATCATCCAAAGTACTAGGAGTCAGATTTATCTTATCTAATTTCTCTGTACTTGCCAAAGCATTGGCAACCAGAGTGTAATCCATTCTTACAAGGTCACCCAACTGACCAAATCTTTTGATGATATCCTCCTTTTGCTTTTGTAGACTAAATAATTTGTCTCTATGAGCAAAAATAGCATTCTAGGTTGATTTCTCTCTATCCTTAGATGCATTGTAGATACCAGAGACAACATTCAACTCAATGGAGTCCATGAGATCCTTAATATTCCGAGTGGCATCCAACCACTTCAAGCAATAAGAAAATACAACATTTGCTTCAAATTCACAAGTTTGCATAGCTTCCAGATTCTTCTCAACATTTGTGTGTGCCAGAGCACACTTCTCATGCAATGCCAAAGCCTTTTCTCTACCAACTTCTCCTCAATCTCTTGATTTTTCTTCTCACCAAGTCTGAGGGCATACTCCTTAAAGGAGTCCAATAACAGTCTCAAATGCTCTACCAGTGTGAGAGATGTATCCATTGAAATACCGGGTGTGGCCTCCTGCAAGGCTTTAAGAGCATCATCAATAAGTTTTGTCCCTTTCTTGTGAGTTTCCAAAATCTCTCTTCTATCGGATGCATGCAATGCATCCCCTAACACCAACTTATGAATAGGAGAATTTTTTTCTAAAACGACTACGATTAAAGACTTTGACGATTTGATTTTGATTCATGAAGCGACAGATTACGAGATTTTGACCGATTCGAGACCGACGGATGCTGATTCTGATTCTCGATGCCGAGATTTCTGGATTCCGCAAGCGGAAACGGACTTTGAGCGATGACGATGGACGCGCGACGCCGATTTGTTCTGAGGGTCAGCATCATGCTTCTTTGGCTCAACATCTCCCTCATTTTGTTTCTCCATCTCTGAAGGATCATTTGTAACACCTGTATCTAGAGGGATATTTACATCATTTGTTTCCAAAGGAATACATGTATCACCTATACCGGAAGGAGTGTCTTCCTCAACTTCTTCTGTAGAAACTTCTTCTCCTATCTTAGGTGCAGAACCGAGAGGTATTGCACCAAGCATGCCATATTTCTAAGTCATATCTCTGACTACTTCTGCAGTCTCCTTCCTTATCTTCTTTATTGGCTTCTTGTCCTTTGTCATCAGAGTATTTACTCCTTTCTTCATCCAGAACATCTTTGAACATGTCTTCTTCAATGTTTCCAAATCATTTGAGGTCAAAGACCCAATTTTCTCAAACTAATTCAATAGCATATGTTCTCCTTTTCATCAGGGCTTCCCACATTTTATTAGGAACATTATTCTTTACATAATCCCACTTAAAATCCAAAGTGATAACATACTGAATAATAGCTAAAATTAAGGTTTTCTTGTCCTCTCTACCTACTTGATCATAATACTTTGTTGTAGGCTTTAGCATATCTTCAAAATGTATCAAGGAATTGACTATTGTCTCTAATCTGAAAGGGGAACTAGGTCTTACCAGAGAGTCCTTTTGTTCTTCCTAGTCTAGAAAGGATTCTTCTGACACCTTTGCTTTCTTTTATTCTGATTTGGTGTGCACATGAACACCAAATTCCTGTTATTCATCTTCATCAAAGGACGACACAATATAAAGTCTTTTTGAACCAACACTAGCTTTAATAGAAGCACCTTCACTAGAGGACAAGCTTCCTCTTCTCTTCCTTACCAACTTTGCTATAGGCTCCTCCTCTTCCTCTTGATCTTCAGTGATGTTGAGGTTTTTCTCCCTTGTAGCTTTCTTTCTTTCCTCTCTTCCCAGGTACCACCGAAGGAGTATCTTTCCTTTTCCCAGATCTAGTATTAGGTTCAGAAGGATTTGAGCCTTTACCTTTGTCAATAACACTAGGTTCTATCTTCACTATAGGAGCTATGGAGGGTTTAGAAGGAGCAGTCCTGCCGGATCTGCTTGGTCCTAATGATTCTCCAACTACCTAATCTCTCATAGCTCTACCTTGTGCAATCTACTCATTAGTAGGCTTCTTATGCTCCAAGTGAACTTCCATATATTTTTCTGCATAAGTCCCAACTCTAGGTTCATTGACATCTTTAGGAATTTTCAACAATACCTGCACATAGCCTTCGGCTTCATCTTCTTTAATCTCATACCCCAAAGGTTGTATCCATACAGTCTGAGGTTCAACAACTTCAATCATGCACTCATCAGAGGAGACATGAAAAATTAAATCATTCTTGTTCTTCTCTACAACTCTCTTAGGGATCCTTTCTCTTTCATTCATGTTGCTCTTGAACACAACAAAGAATGTTGTTAGAGCATTATCTCTAGCTTTCAAATCACCCAAACTATGCATATAGTCAAATATTTCATGTACAATTGGTCTGGATGTGTCCCAAAACACCACATCATCCCTTCCAAGAAGCCTCTTAAGGAAATAGAACAACAAACACACAATCAAGGAGCCAAATTTAAATGCATACTTCTTTTCCCGAGTCATCCTCAAGTTCTCAAACAACTGTTGTCAAAGAAGTTCACACAAATCATAATCTGCACCATTAAATGCCATATCAAAACTATTATAGATTCTTGTAGCAGATACATAATTCTTTCTGTTAGTGAAGTAGATTTTGCGACCGATCATTATAGTTGCATACTTCACAACAAGATTAGTCATAGGTTTTTTAGTTAGAGCTCTCCTGTCATATGTGGCTCTGGTGAGTTCCATCACCACTTCATTCTTCACATCTTTCAACATAGGTACTGGTTTGGTATCATAGAGTCTGGTAAAAACCTTAATTACTTCCTTGGATATAAGATGGGTTCTATCATTCCACAAGAATTTATCATCCATTCTGTTGAGAACTGGTTTTACATACTTATCATCAACAGCTAAGTTGAAATTAGGAAAGTAATTCCATCTATCTAATTTATTCACAACAATGTTTGAATATTCAAGTTTTAACAAGAAATCATCCCCAGTGAGCTCATTCTACCAAATATCTATAAATTTACCATGATTGTATTCATCAGTTTTTACTCGAATGTACATTCTTGTATCTTTAATTGGCATAACCCCGTGGGGAATCAATGAGAAGGTGCCCATAGGGTTGTCTTCGAAAAATTTCATAGAATACTTCTTATATGATGCTCTAGGTCTTTTAGACACATTAACAACTATAGGGGTTGCCATTTTTCACAAATTGAGCTCAAACGATTTCAAAAATATGATTCTCACAAACCCACAATAGCATAGATAAGCAAAATACCCTTTTCCTTCACAATAACTAGAACTAGGGTTTGCATAGCTCGCACTTCAAATTGCCTCAAGAATTCTCCAAAATTCTCTCCAATTTATTCAAATGCACAAGTGATTAAAATACCTTACTAAATCACTTTATAAACCAATGATTTTCCTTAATTCGCATTAAATGTGGAAAATTTCAAAAAAGCTACTAAAAACCCTTCTTCATTGCACAAAAAAACCCTAATTTTCTCTACAAATGATCATGCTTGCACATTTTCTTTCGCTTCCTTTTGCATAACCTTTGTTTATCCATTCTTTATAGCATATCCTTGTGCCAAAGACTTACATGCCAAACATCTAGGGGGTTTGAACATTTTTTTGTTAAAGCTCCCCCTAAGACCATGCTAGGTCTAATTCCCATAGGAATTGTTTGCACCGGATGGGGGCACAGACGGATCTGATGTTTCAGGCTCTTCTTTCTTCCTCCATATCTTGTACATTTCTTGCTTAACTTCATTTTTTGTCAATTTTCTTCACTGGTTCATTCTTCTTTACTAGATTAGACTGTTTTCCCTTTTTACTTATGCAAACTCTTGAAATATGTCCTAGTTTGTTGCAATTGTAGCAGACAACATTTTTTTGATTGGTTTGTCCTCCATTACCCCTTGATCTGCACTGATTTTCTTTGTTTCCAAACTTGTTACAAGTATAGCACTAGCCATTAAAGGATTGATTCACCCTTCCTCCATTAAACCAATTCATCATTTGAGTTATGCATTCACTAGCTCTATGTCCAATTTTCTTGCATGCAAAAAATTTTCTAGAGAAGGAACTAGCATACTAATTCATTTTACTTATGCACTCAATTGCCCTATGACCAAATTTATTACATGAAAATCAAACACTATTGAAAGATGGATACATTTGAGCATTTGGTTGTCTGATAGGCAATCTTCTAGCAAATTTTCTTGGATTTCTTTTCTACTTCCCTTTATCTTGAGTCTTTTGATTATCCATAGGATTTGAGGTCTGCACATTCTTAGAGCTTTCACCGGTTTAATTTCCCAA
>VDFB02155123.1:0-29429 GCA_007258455.2 Sequoia sempervirens | reverse complement strand
CTTGTTTTCAATAAGGATGTGCATGCTTGCACATTGTCCATTTAGATTAATTTGTACCGGTTAACTGGTGGTAGCTTTCCAGTTAACTGTATAGTTTGCTTTATTAGGGTTTAGCAATAATCTTGCATGCATTGCAAGACTGTAGTTGACTCAAGGTGATTTTAGGGTTCCCTACACCTTTTGATGTCCATAAATAAGAGCTTTTGCTCATTTGTAATTAACTTTTGCGTGATAGCATACATGATGTGCCTACCTTGCCTGTAGTATTGCTATTATTGTATCTGTTCAAGAACTTTTGCACGAGAGAAAAATATATGATGTGCCTACCTTGCCTTCAATATTGCTCATTCTGTATCTGTTCAAGGAGTATTTACTATTATGATGAATTGTTATGCCACTTTGGGCTTCATGTAATTATGATGGTGAATTCTTGCTTGCCAGATATAGTGGGCTAGTTTGATCGTGAGATTGTATGTAATGTCTCGCCTATGCAATTTTATTGGTCCTAGTTGGCTATCCTTCATGTTTTTGTGTTCAATAAACTTGTTCAGATTGAGCTGATAGATGTGCCACCTTGCCTTCAAGTTGAGAATCTGTACTTGGTTATCGTGTGATGTGTGAATAATAAACTTATTCAGATTGAACTGATAGTTGTGCCACCTTGCCGTCAAGTTGAGAATCTATACTTAGTTTATCGTGTGTTGTCGTTTCTAATAAGCCTATTCAGACAAGCAAATAGTTGTGCCAACCTTGCCTTCACGTTGTGAGTCCGTACTAGGCTTATCGTCAAATAATCATTCCCGCTCCGTTTCCTCATGCTCTGAATTCTTGAGGGGATTGGATAGTTAAGTTAGTTTTGTGTGTTGTAGTTAAGTCTTGCGAAACCAGAAAATACTTAGCTGCAACGTATATAGTTTTCTTGAAAGCCTTGTACCTCTTACAGCTGAGACAAAAAGACAGGATATAGTTTAGTTTACTTTCCTTTTCAAGCACTTTTGTTAAGCACAACGAGGGAGCTTCCCCTCCTAATTTGAAGAGCACTCATTGCGTAGTGTGCATAGCTGTCCGTACCAACTTATACTCCAGAGGTGTTAGTTGTTACGCCAACAAATTTACATATTTCACAATGAAGATTTCCATTATTTCTCTGCAATTCTCAAATGAATTTTTCATTGATGCATTGTTTTACAAGATTGTATATGATGTTTTAAACAGTGGAAATCAAATCTGTATAATTTGAAAAGTAGTTTACTACATGATGCACCTAATCATGTTTTCCAATTGAGTAGTTAAATGAACTCTCGCTCAATTTCTGTCACTAAACTGTATTCAGTTTTCACATATCCAGTTAGTTGCCTTTCCTGGATTTTATTGTTGTTTAAGATTTATAAATAGGGTAGCTATAGGTTGCATGTAAGACACCTATTTAGAAGCAGGGGTAATAAACACTGTATGAACACTTGATCTTGGAGCTATAATGATAGTATGACCTGAGTGGGCTTAACAGTAAAGGCATGTGCACTCCATAGAAGAAGCAAAGGTTAGAATCCAAAGAGGGGTCAGGTAGGTGCACCCAATTGAACAATATATAAGGTAAATGGGAAAGAAATCAACTTATAAGTTTCTACAAGGGAGGTTCATACACCAAATTGGTGTCTTGCTTGAATGGACCTGAAAAACTACCTTTAGCTTTACCTATCCATGTGACTTCTAAGCTTTGATCAACTTGTGCACAAGGGTCAGAACGTCTGATGTAAAACTTATTTTCTCCTTTCATCTTTTGCTTTCACAGCATTCTTATCAAAATCTAAACAAAAAACCATTCACCTTTGATTTTCATACAAAATTTGATATTCTCTGAAAATGCAAAATCAAACATAAATAGTGACAGTAGAAATCAATAGAAGAAATGACATATTTTAAAAATTAAAAATAAAAATAAAAATGTTACCTTTCTAAAGCATTTGAAATTTGGAATATCATCCTTCAATGAATTTTTTTTATTTCTATACTCCCCATCTTTCCTGACAATGAGATTTTTATCATATATTATGTCAGGTTTCTGGAAATCAAGTGTCTGAGAACTAACATCTCTCTCTTCTCCCTTGATATGCATAGTTGTTTCTTCTTTAACCTCAGACTTGTTTGCAAGTTCCTTTGCCTTTTGGCTACCAATTTCAACTGTCTTTCTACCAGCAGATAAGAACTCCTTATCACCGGCAACTGTTCTAAATTGCATAACAGTTTGATTTACAGATGATTCTCCCAAAGACCTTGCCAAAAACGACTGAGTGGAGTTAACTTCTGGTACAGACTTAGATCTTCTTGTTTTGTCTGCATCTGAGAGAGTCTGTCTTTCCCCAGAAATTGGAGAAATTTCAGTACCATGGTGTTTCAAACTACTCCATCTAGATTCGACAGCCTGCAGTACAATTGTCAGAGATGCTCATTAATTAATCTTCAAGTGTGCATGCAAAGTCTCTCACTGGCAAAATACTCATATGAAGGCAGATTATTTTTTATATTCACATGTTACAAAATTTCAGTGGAGAATTCTAAATACAATAGCATCAATGGTTTTCCAATTCCTGAGAGCATCTGGAATTATTCACTAAATAAAAAATGCAGCACTATGAACAAAATCCTGGAATCTTAAAGTAGATCTATCACCAACCTTGGAGAATTGATGAGAGGTGGTAACTTCAACTTCATCTTCAGAATCAGCCACGTCAACCGTTTCCTCTGTCCTAGAAGAAGATACAGGACCTGTTGGCAAAATAACATGATGTCTGGATCTGTTTATTTGACTATTTTTTCAGGAAACCAAAGTATCAAAAGCAAAAAAAATAGAAATAACTCACTCAATGGTGGTTTGAAGGAAGATGCATTAAACTCTCCAGACAAAACAGCTTCAATTACTTTATTTTCATCCAATCTAGCGATTTTCTTCATGTAAGGAAATTTATCAAACCCCAGCTCTGAGTTCCTTTTTGCATCTTCTGCTGGAACTACCAGCAACTCATTTTCTATCGGAATATCTGCTTTCTGAATGTAAATAATAAATAGAATAGAATCAGTGATGAATTTGATACTTACAGGCTATTTGAATGAAATTACACTACAAAGTTTAGTGTTGTGGCTCAAAAACAGATGAGGCAAAAAATGACAATAGAAAACCTATTTAAATCAATTAGTAGATCCACTCCTACCTTTGGAATGCATATAAAATATCAATTTATTTTTAACCAGTATACCCTGGGGACATGTTCCCAGGGCTAAACCAGTGTCTCCCTGTTTGAGAACATTTTGGGAAAGCCAGGATGGGGACAGAACTCCCCTCCCCATCCATCTATTGTGCCGGCATCCCCTGCCTGCCATAAACATCCAAGTCAAAAAAATAAAAAAATAAAAATAAAGGCTTTATGATAGAGTACTGTGCCCCTATTTGATTTTGTGTACAGTAGAGTATTGATTGGAATGTTTAAGAATTGGTGTTTTGATTGATTTGTTGTTATAACTGTTGGAACTTTGGCCTGCTATTCACCTGCAGAGAATTCCTAGATGAAAAGCAGATGTTCAAGCTTTTTATCACAGATTGGTAGACAACTAAAGAATGCTACGTAGTACATCGTGCTGAATTTCAAAAGTTAGAGTTTAGCATGGAGGCTTGTCCTAGCTTCGTGTTGCTATAGTTGCAACTGCAAGGCATTTGATGAAGAACTCACTGCCACATCTAAGTAGTTATTGAAGTGTGTATGACAATACAAGTGCACTTGTGGCATTGTTAGTCATAGTTGCAAAGAATTGCAATTATTTGCAGAACTCACAAGTAATCACAGGTTGAAAACACAGATGAGTAACTCGCAGCAAAACCTGGCACCAAGTAATAGATAAAACTTGCGATGAGTTTTTCAACATGACTCACCAAAATGCATAGAAAATTATCCCAGCTCGTGACTAGAGAAGAAACTCAACTGTGCAAAAAGTAATTTTGTGATGTATTTTCAAAATTCTACAGATCTGTTTTTGCTCAATGATGTGTGCAAGATTTCTAGGGCATGCGTTGAATGAAACTCCACAGTGCTACCATTGAGTGTTGACTGCGATGAAATTTATCAATGCTTTGAAGTTTGGTCAATGATAGCAGAATGGAATGAAATAGACAAGGTCACAAGTATGTTACTCATTGCTATGTCTTAGTTTCAACCAATTAAAAAATGTATAGGACACAACCCGTGTATATGACCATAGTTGAAAAACTCTCCAAGTAATCAGTGAGTTTTAAATAACTCCCGAGTTTTTTTTTATGCCAAGTTTTTCCCACATTTACTCTCCAAAATTGCTCACCAAATAAAGGAGAAAAACCCGCCGAGTTTCTGGCGAGTGTTCACCAAAACCTTGACAAGCCCGCAAAATAAACTCGCCTGTCCAAAAAAAAGGTCTCCCACGGCCGCTAAAAAGGCATTTTCATTTCATTTCATTTTCTAGGTACTCCCCAAGTCCAAGTTCCCAAGTTTGCCTACAAGTCTTCATCTATAATATTGTCTAGTTCTACCTCCCCCTAGTTTTCACTAGACATGGGAAGAGGAAGATGTGTATTTGTAAAATATATTAATGTTGTATTTACTTTCAGTTTTACAAAAACAATTTGCTATTTTCATTTTATTTCAAACTATCAGTATTAACACATTCCACATGAGGATGCCATTTTGTACCCAATTTGCTTTCAAATCAATCAAATACAACTAGACTCAACTTGTTTCTTTTATGTACTCATTTATTGACTCATTGGATGCATCTTACCATTGAATTTTGCAAAAAAAAAGTGTTTTTAATGAAATTTAAGTAATTTTTTAAGTTGTCGAGTTTTTGCTGAGTTTTTGCCAAGTCGTATTTTTGGGCTTGGCAAGTTTTTCAACTATGTATATGACTATTTATGCATGTAGATACAGGGATTTGACTCAACATGAATATACATGCATGTCTATGCATATATGGAACACTACTCCACAGCTATACTCTAAGTTTGATCTATACATGAAGGAAATCAATAATATGTTCCAGAAATTTGATAATATGCATGTTTTTGAAAAATATTTTTAAAAATTACATATTTTTTGATGTTTGATAAATATGCCAAAAAATTTCCGACTTTTTACTGACTCTCAAGTTTTAAATTTTTTTGGGTCAGCCCTATAATTGCCAAGTCGGGGATTTTCAACTATGGTTGGAGTACATGTGGTGATAGCTAAGTACACAATTATATTCTAAGGGATGCTCTGAGGTACTGCAGGTTGGTAGAAACAATCAAGTGCTTGTCTCTAAAGACTTATAATGGTTCTAGTGAAGGTTGTCAACAACCTTTCACTGTGTATGTATGGCAACATCCAAGCATATACAGTGGTTATCCATATGGAAAATTCATATTTGGTACTATGTGTGATATGCTGACATCATGGCATAGTCATGTTTTGGTTGGAAGTGTTGACGATAAAATATAGGCCCAAGGTCTAGATTATTTGTCAAAAATTTAACCTCAAGGTGATGTAAAAAGAAGGAAATCAAAATAGTTGCAGTAAATAAACATATACATAACATAAAGATTTAAAAGATTTACACATTCATCTACACAGATCACTCTATTCATATATTCATATCATATCTATGTTCCAAGGGCCTAAGTTTGGGAACAATGAGGAAACGGCAACCAGAGGGTTGTAGGGTGGCAAGTGGGCAGCGCAAATACATATAGTACTTGAAAAATTAGTTATAAAATGATGTGTTAGGAATAAGTATAAGAAAACTTTGGAATACTAAGTAAAGTTTAAACTACTAAACATTACAATATGATCCTCCTACAAACTTAACAATAACTGGCTCTATCAATGTAGGAATTGTTTATTTAAAATTCTTGGAGAAGTCTTGACAACAATGTGTTGGAAATATTGTCATTGATGTCAAGTTGAAGGTCCATCATTACACAGATTTATGTCATGAATACAAAGAAGACTATTGAAACGTTGCCATTGATATCAAACAAAGAATTACATGAGCAATGTGCAGAACAGATCTTAGATGTTAAAGGTGATGATAAGATTGTTGGAACATGGTATGGTGTTTGTTCAGGTTGAAGACCATGTTTGAAGTATTCAGTTTGAAGTACATAGTATGTCAAATAACAAAATGCAGACCAGATCAATGTCAAATGAAGAAATGCAGACCAGATCAATTCAGCACTCAGAATTGATCAAATCCTGATCAATGTATTAAATAAGATCAAATTGTCAAGGTTGAATAATGTCCACAACTAGACAAAGGATGTTCGGAAAGATAGGAATCATCAAGGCTGAGAGAAGTTTGTCGAATATAATGATATAGCATCGAATGTGTAAGTCTCAAATCTGTGAAAGATGGAGTATAGTCGTATTAGTCTGGAGCAGTTCGATGAGTCTAAAAGATGGTGATTAATTTGTAATGCAGATCGATGAGTCTAATACAGTTTGTAATGCAAATCGATGACACTCTAATACAATTTGTAATGCAGATTGATGAGTCTAAAGAGAGCGATTAGTTTGTGTCTAATTGGGTTTCAAAGGGACACGTGGTTTTTCTAAAATGCGTGTTTATTAATTCATGACTTTGTCAGTATAAGATTCAGAGGGACGCGTCTTCATTAAAGGACGTGATCATTGCATCAAATGACGTGTTTTTGAAAGAATGCGATTCAAATGGTAATTGCTGCAAAACTAATTTTTGTTTTGAAAAGACGCTAATGTGTTGAGGAGTTATGACTCTCAAACAAGTGCAGTCCAATAGAAGACATGACTCATCATTAAAGAAATGCTTGTTTTTGAAGAGATGCGTTTCTAAAGAGATGTAATTCTCTGCTGAAGAAACATTCATTTTTGAAGAGGTGCGCTTAATCCTTGGAGTCAAACAAATTCAGAAGTTATAACAGATTAAATACATAATGGAGAGATAATGAAAAGCAACTTAAGAACAACATGATTTGATTTAAGGCAAACAAATTCAGAAGTTATAACAGATTAAATACATAATGGAGAGATAATGAAAAGCAACTTAAGAACAACATGATTTGATTTAAGGCAAACAAATTCAGACTTTCTTTATGAAGAGGCAGATTTTTGGGTGCAAATATGGATGTCTTTTTATCAAAAGGTTTCAAATTCTTGAGTAACATATATATGTGTGTTTTTCAAGTCAAAGTTGTGGTGTGGTTGTGAAGTTCAAAGTGGTCTATTTCAGAAACTCATCTTCTTGTGTGGGCTGAGAGAGATTTTTCATCACAAAGGCAGATTGGAGGATTGGGAGAGTGCAGATCTGATTG
Source organism: Sequoia sempervirens (assembly GCA_007258455.2). Lineage (NCBI taxonomy): Eukaryota > Viridiplantae > Streptophyta > Pinopsida > Cupressales > Cupressaceae > Sequoia > Sequoia sempervirens. The sequence goes on along the minus strand of VDFB02155123.1, from coordinate 22,081 downwards.
AAGACATTTGCTTCATCCATCAAGTCAAGGTTTGGTGCCTTGCATTAGGGTTTAATTCTCCTTGTAGGTTGGTGCCTACTAAAATTGTAAAGGATTGGGTGTTCCTTGTAGGTTGTAGCCTACAAAATCATGTCATTTGTAAATCAAGTAGGTTGGTGCCTACTTCCATTTGTAAAATCATTTAATCAATTCAATAAAGTGATGTCAACTTACTTTCATTGATTCATATCAAAAGTTGATGTTGATAAAGGTTTAAGTTTTTTGAAAAGTTAAGAAGGTAAAAGTTTGTATAGATTTACTAATTCACCCCCCCCCCCACTCTCAGTAAATCTTTTGTGCTCTTCAATTGGTATCAGAGCAAGGTCCTTCTTGAAAGCCTAACCACTGAAGGAGATCCTTAAGAGCACATATGGCAGATCATAACAACACAGTGAAAGCACCCATCTTTGATGGGACCAATTATGCATTTTGGAGTATCAAGATGGAAGCATATTTGAATGCACTTGGATTTGATGTATGGCAATCTGTTGTTGATGGGTATACACCTCCAACAACCCCTCCAACAGATCAAGCCGGGAAAAAGAGAAGTGAGAACAATGCCAAAGCCAAGCATGCTCTTCTTTGCAGCCTAACGGATTCCGAATTCACTAAAGTCATGCGATGCAAATCAACAAAAGAGATATGGGTCAAGCTTCAAAATATCTATGGAGGAGATGCAAAAGTAAAGAAGGAAAAATTGCAAACTCATCGAAGGAAGTTAGAAAATCTCAAGATGGAGGATGATAAAGATATTGCTTCATATTTTCTTCATGTTGATGAATGGTGAATATCATGAGAGGACTTGGTGAAGAGATTGATGATGCTTTTATTGTTGACAAGATTCTAAGATCTCTTTCTACAAAATTTGAAGCCAAGGTTGCAGCATTGGAAGAATTAGCAAACTTGGATCAGCTATCAAAAGATGAATTACATGGGATCCTTGCTGCCTATGAGATGAGGATTGAAGGAAGATCACCACAAAAGGAAGTCTCATTCAAAGCATCCAAAAAGGGCAAGAACAAGCATGAAGAACAAAGTGACAAATCAAGTGATGAAGGAAAAGCCTACTTCATGGGAAAACTTAAGAAAGGAAAAGGAAAATATAAAGGAAAATTCCCCTTTAAATGCTTCAATTGTGGAGAAGTTGGACATTATGCTTCTAAATGTCCTTACAGTGATAGTAACTCAAGTGAAGGTGAAAAAGAAACCTACATCAAGAAAAAAGGAAAGAAGAGATTCCAAAAACACAAAAAGAGCTTTTACTCAAAGAAAGAATGCAGCTCTTCAAAAGAACAAAGTGATGACAGTCAAAGCAATGATGACGAAGAAATATTGTTCATGGCTGAATATGAAGAACAAGATGCTGATCAAGATTGTGAAGAAGAAGAAGAATGCAATGAAGAAGAAGAAATAGATCTTGAGGAAGAACTTTATTATGCATACAAGAAAAATGAAGAATTGAAGGAGGTGGTCACCAAGCATAAAATAAAAACTAAGGAATTGACAAAAAGCTTGGAGGAATTAAACAAAATAATTGAAGATTTAAGGACTCAACTTGGAGAGGTTGAACAAGTTGAAAATGAAATAAAGATCAAGTTAAGTGCAAAAGAGAGAGATTGTGACAAATTGGTACAAGAAGTTGCCATGTTAAAAAATGAATTGAAAAAGCCAAAGGAGGAATATACAAAGTTTGATGAGAATGCCACAAGTTTCAAGGAAAATGAAAGGAAGTTTAATTCTAGACAGTTTTACTCTTTTAATGGATATTACTTTTCATGCAATTATTTTGGCCACAAAGCAATGAATTGCAGATTTCATGCAAGAAATATCAAGTAGTTTGTAAGACCGTGTGTCTCAACCCAAACTGACCGGTGGAATGCAATTTTTTTTTTTTTTTGTAGTTTTTGATTTTTTTGAGGTTTTTGCAATAAGAAGTAATTGGTGCGATTTTGAAATAAAATACAATAAATTTGTAGAATGCTAGAAACAACAATAAATCTTTGATTTTGTATAGAGAAAGCCTTCTTTAATTCAATCGAACTATTACAATATAAAAGGCAATACATGCAATGCAAAAGGCCGCTGAAGATGTAATGTCCCCTGCACTCCTGCTTTTTAGCTCTTTCACTTCTAAAGGATTGGTAGCCTATTCCCGTGTTGTCGGGCTAGTCACATGTAATTAGGGGCTCGCCGTTGATGCTTCTCTTGAAGATCCGGTTTTGCTTGTTGGAGTTTGGGTGTTTGGATTTTGGATTCTTTCTGGGTTTTCAGAAAGCTTCGCAATGGTGTCGCATGCATTGCATTTTGAGCAACTTCTCGAATTTACTATTTTTAGTAAATTCTATTTTTAGCAGTGGTCCAGTCAGCATCAGCTCAACAGGCTTTCCTCTTCTGTCAGTTCAGTTGGTAATATCGTTTTGGCCGTTTGATGCTTTTTCTGGAGAGAAGTATTTTAATTAAAATAATGTTTTATTTTAATGTTATGACCCCTTGGCCTAGTGAAACAACTTTATGTTGTTTTAAAAAGGGGGACTTTGATGGGTGGCGCCTCATTTGGAGATGGATTTTAATATTCCAAAGGTTGAAAAATAAAGTGGTAAAAAGGGACGCCAACCTTTATGAAAGTCAAATTTTAATTAATTTAAATCAATCAAGTGAAAAGTACGCCATCTTGAAGGAAGGCTTGGTTAAATCAAACCCTAAAAGCATCTTGAAATTAGGGCACACCTTCTGGAAGCTTCTGGAGGGTCTTCTCAAAAAGTTATAAAAGAAAGCCTTGGGTCTTCATTTTGGTATCCTTTATCTACAGTAATGTTACTCTGCCGGAATGGTATTGGATCGCTTCGAGGAATGAAGGCCTCCTAGCTTGGCTCTTCTTCTTGCTTGAAAGACAACAACTAGTTGAGAGGTTTGAGTGTTATGGATTTGTCTTTTCAGTTATAGTTGGTTTCCTATCCTTTGTAGTTGAGTTTTATCATTTTTTGTCAATTCCAGAGTTGCTGGTCATGACTGCTGAATGTATGTTTCTGCTCACAAGTCTCAAATCATAAACATTCTTGTTCTAGGTATTGTCTCATTGTGTTTCCCTGTTGGAGGCGCCCCTTCATGAATATTTGCAGATTTTAATATGAAGTTTCTGATTTTATAAAGCAAATTCGTCATTCCTTGAAGGCCGTACTTTCTGGAGTGCCTTGGGATTCGTGTCAACAATTAATAACCACTTTTAGTTGCCATTTCTTATTACTAAACTAGGCGCCATCATTTTGAAGGTCTATTGCATCAAACTTGAAGTCATTTGGGTCAGTTTTGAGTGATATATGAGCAATTTAGTGGGTTACAGGCATGCTGGTTTTGTATTTCTGATTTCTGGACTGTCACATCAGATTTATTACAGTCAAGTCTTGTGAGGGATTTAAGAGTGGTTTCTTCATTGCATTTTGGTCTCATCATTCATAGTAAATCTTTGCAACAGATTTGAGATCATTTGGGTGAGAAATGAGAGAGTTATGAGCATTTTGGCAAGGATCTGTGTTGCTGGTTATATATTTTAAAGTGCAGGTCTGTCATAATCAGATTTGAGAAATCTGCATTCTCCTTCCTGGATTAGTGTTAGGAAATCATTAAAGGCTTTGTAAAAGATTCCTTCTTGTTGCAGCAATTTGAAGAGCTCTAATACTTGATCTTGCAGGCATTTAAATATTCATTGTAAGCTGAACAGTAGTACTGTCAGCATTTCTCTCAGTCTTACTTTACATTCTGTATACGCAATTGTATTTCTTTATATCTCCATCATATGGTAGCTCCCATTCCGTCTTGGGTTGGAAAGCACATTCTTGACGTCGAGTACTGCAACATTCTTGCTTATTTCCCTTAATTGCATTGTAATTCTTAGCACTCCACCATATGGTCGCCTCCTTTCCATATTGGATTGGGTAGCACATGCTTGGTGTTGAGTTTGTTTTCAGTACTTGTAGCGTAGAAGATCCTCTGACCATATGTTCGTCCTTCGCGGACACATTCTTGGTTAGAGTTACCTTCAGTTGCATTTTGTTTAAGGCACTGACGATCCTCTTGCCATATGACAGCCTCTCTCTTGTTGAGATTGAGTGCGCATTCTTGGCAGCGAGTTATTTGTAATCTGCTGGTTTGAATTATCTAACCCTAACGGGTGCTCTTTGCATTGTTATGTACTTGGTAAAAATTGAAAAAAATTGACTCGGAATATTTCAGTGGTATCAGAGCCAAGATCCTGCCATCCTGTGAAAGTAGTCAATGATTTAATTGTCAGATGAGTGACAGAGATACCAGACACTACGTACAGAGAGAGATGACTACAGAGAAGTCTTTACTTGAGTTAATGCAGGAACTGTTTACGCTAATGAAGGATCCTGACATAAGGTGGGGAATCAGAAAGATTTATGCTAAGTCTGAAAGTCGGGATAGAAAGGTGCACATGTCACATCAGAATGATCGTGAGCTTGATAAAGATACCTTGGAAAATGAGGAGTTAAGGGTAGAGCCCCATAATACTTCCCTTGACTTGCATGTAATAGGAAGTGATGATGATCAGCTCGGTGAGAAGAACATCACAGTCTTGAGTTCTAATAAGGATTCAATGATAGGGAGGCTGCAGGAACTCAAACACACCGCTTTAGAAGCTGCGTATAACCCGCATTCCCCGCTAGGCCTTGTCATAGACCTCCTTATGAAATTGTTGTTCCACCTTAACCTATAGGAACTCTACCTTGTCTAAGTTCCCTTGGTTCTCCTGCCAACCTCACTATCTTGACAAATTTTGAATAACCCAACCATTCCTTGGTTCAACGCTTCATTCTCCTTTGGCCATTAATCTGCCCTAAAGACCAAATAAACTCAACCTTTTTCTAGATTCTTGCAAGGGTTAGAAAAGGTTACAAAGAAAACCAAAAGGGCTTGTCTAGGGTTCTTAGACAACCACAAATTTCTATCTTGCCATCGCTTTCACAAGATGCTTTCCTAGGGTTTGAAAGGCTAGTAGCCATTGAGCCTCTGAACAGAAGTAAATTGCTTTTCCCTCCTAAACCCACCAAAGGACTTAAGGTTCTTGACTTAGGTAATGTGTTTCCCCTATCTACACCTTCAAGATTTCAAGGGTTTTAGTCTTGCTCAGGTCGTGTGCTGTCCAAACACCAAATTGGTCAAGCAACTAGGGTTCTAAACTGCTCAGAAACAGTTTTAGGACTGGTGAAAAGTTATCTTAAATGGATTGTTGGGTTCTCCTCCTTATCACCATACATGGCCAAGACCTTCCCATAAATTCTCCAAAAAGAATTTTTGAAAAATCTTTTTTCCCTTGCAAGTTATTAACGCTGTACTGTAGCCTTTCCTAGCCGGGCTCTTCACTGGCTCGCCTAGGGCAAGGCATTTCTTCCAGCTCCTTCAACCAAAGAAAACCTAACACCTACCATATGTACAGATACCATATTTACAAGCATGGAGCCTAGGCACATTTCCCAAAAGGCCGTACAGTTTGTACGATGGGAAGGCACCCTAGGACTCCATTTTTTAAAATAGCTTGCTATAGGACTGAAAATGACAAAAAACAAAGTATATACAGATAAAAGAAGGAAAAAGGTATAAAAAGATAGAAAGATGGCACTTCAAGCTTATACAATGTAAATACTACATACTACAAACAAGAAGATAGCAGAGCTACGCTGTTAAAGTTCAGTTTTTAACACAAAAATGCAGAAAAACTGTCTTTGTACATTTTTTTTAATTTTCAAAGAAATGTCACTCAACATAAAAACGTCTAACCTCTTTCCAAAGTCGAGGCATGCCTTAAATAGGCTTCCAAATTAATTTAGATGCTTGGGTCGGGCTTCAAAATGACCTAAAAACAACTTTTGTAAAACCTGCTGTGTTTTCAGACATTTAACAATTTTTGCCAACCTAGCAATATGATGTTGTAAAATTATTTAATACTTGTCACCTTCTTTCCCAAAGTTCAAAAACACCCTAAGCACCTAAAATAATGGTCAAAATGACCTTATGATAGCACCACAAAATTTAAGAACTCAAAAACAAAATAGTCCTTTGCCAGGTGCTCCTGCACCATTCTCCCCCTCTCAACACAAACAACTAAGGAAGTTTGGGAGAGATCAGAGATATGTCAATATCTTGCTTCTTAAAATCTGCTTCTTCTACCCAAGTAGCTTCAGATTCATGCTTATTCTTCCATTTTACAAGATGTTCCATGTACACCTTGTGCCTTGTAGTCTTTTTCACTCTTGACTCCAAGATCTTCTCTGCTTGTAGCTTGTCTGGATGAGGGAAGGGTACATTGCTGATGTCCTTGAGAACTTCTTGACTATTCTGATCCACATCCTTGACTGATCCCTTGTACTTGATCAAATCTGCAACATTGAAAACTGGAGAGATGCCCAAGTCTGATGGTAATTCCACCTTATATGCATTCTTGCCATATTTGGCCAATACCTTGCATGGACCCACTCTTGTCATCTGTAACTTGGTTGCCATTCCCTTCTACAATCTGGATTTGTTGAGGTGGACCATAACATAGTCCCCAACTGCAAATTGTACATCCTTCCTTGACAAATCAACATTCTCCTTCAACTTTTGGGTTGTTGTTGTGACTGTGTTCTTGACCTGCTCATGAATCTCTTTCATGGTCTGAGTGAAGTCTTCATCATTTCCACTCCTATGATCCATAGATCCAAGGTCTCTGAGCTCACAAATACCTCTTGGGTGCATCCCATACACAACCTCAAAAGGAATTTTTCCTGTAGTTCTATTGACACTGTCATTATAAGCATATTCAACTTGAGAAATTACCATATCCCAGGTCTGTCCATATTCTTGAAGTTAAGTACCCAAGATTACCCAACACCTCAAGTAACTACACTTCCTGCTTGACCATCGGTCCGAGTGGGATGGTAAGTTGATCCAAAAGACGATTTGTTCTCTCTCAAGTATCCTAAATTTTTAACTCGTTTCAAAATTTGGGTAACCAATCAAAATTTTCTTAAAACTTGAGATTTTTCTTCTCTAAGGCACGCATTACGAGGTGCAAAGAGTGGCAAATCTCTGTTTTAGGTTGATTAACCTTTGGGCTACTCTTTTTTCCCTTTACGTTTCCGTTTTCGTCAATTTCTGAGTTGTTTTTGGTGTCTTTTTCACCAATTTCGGGTTTTCAGAACAACTCAACAAATAGGGAAATTTAGACTTGAAGGCAAAATTGCTTAAGTTCCTAAAATTCCCGAAATTGCTTAAGTTATTGAAAAACCCGAATTTGTTAAGTCTTTACATTTTTGATAAAAAAGCAAAATTGTTATTTGACTTTGAAAACCCGAATTTGCTTTAGTGACTTAAAAAGTCCGAATTTTTCACAAGTCTTTATGTTTTTGACAAAAAGCAAAATTGCATTTTGGCTTGAAAAACCCGATTTTGTAAAAAAACATGTTATGACTCCTTGGAAACCCGATTTCATGTTTTATTAACATTTTTTGCATTGCAAAAGACTTCAAAAAATCCGATGCTATTCAGATTCGAGCTATTTCAATCCTTGTTTGCTTTTGCTTCCCCATTTCATGGAGATTTTGTCAACTCTAATGCTTGAAAATCGGATTTTCCTTTGTAAATAGCCGGGTTTCTGTCTTCTTCTCATCGCGTCTAGGGTTTTTATCTCCATTGTTTTCAGTTCGAACTCACTTCAGGTATGATTCGCATTTCTTCTTCTTTCTTTTAATGTTTTACTGTTATTTATTGCTTTATTTTCAACGTCATTGTCTTCTACATATATTGTTTTAGATTCTGATGTCTTTTCTAAAACGCGTTTTTTATTTTTTACGCATTTTTCTTTTGTTTTTCCGTCTTTACCATGGTCGATTATGTATATTTATTAATATTTGTTTTAGTTTTATAAAAACGCGTTTTAGTTCTTACTGGTTATCTTCATATCAAAACGCGTTTTTCTTTGTCTTCATCCGCCTTTATATCAAAACGCGTTTTTCTCATATATTCTTCATCCCACACGCCCTCTCCATCTCACTGAAATTTTGCCTTCCATCTCCACTCATATACTCCATACATCATGCATTTTTCACTTTTAAATACCTTATACTCTGAAACGCGTTTTTCATTTTTACCAACCATTCCAGCAATAAACAATTCATTCTGTTTTCATTTATCCATCTTCCATGTTCATTTCCTACATTTTTATTCATTTACTTCAAATATCCATTATCATTTTCCAGAATAAATAATTCACTTTGTGTCTTATTTCGGATTTTTAACTCCAAAATACAATTTCGGGATTTGCAATTGAAATAACAATTTTCAAAATTGCAAAAAGCAAAAATCGTTAAACTTCCGGAAAATCCCGATTGCCTTTGTGAAAATTGTCAAAGCTCTTTAAAAATCCCGAAATTGCAAAAAACAGAAATTGCTAAAGTGTTAAAAAGTCCCGAAATTGTTGAAGTCATTCGAAAACCCGAATTGCCTTAAAAAGCACAAAAGTTGACCTTTTTGGATGAAATTCCAAATCCAAGCCAAAGATCTCTTTGTCTTGCTGTTTCAAGAAGAGACATGCTGTTTTTGACTGCCACCATTCCATTTTAATTCCCAAATCATCTTCATTTGCCTTCCATCTTTCTTCCAAAGTCCATTTCATTGTTCTAGGGTTTGAGTTTCGCCATGTCCACTCACATTGATGCTGATGATGTTCTGACCTTATGGGGTTTTCACCGTAGTCTTGCAGATTCCTGTTCAATGACGGATGAACCAACTTCTCCAGCAGGCAAAAAGATGAAGTATAAATTCGACAAATATCATAATGAGATTTCTCCTTCTCACGTCGTTTCAAATATTGACGAGATCAAAGATACAGAAATCGGGCATGTTGATATGTCTAAATTTCTTGACAGAGCTGAGAAATCTACTTCTTCTGATATGCAAAAATTGCTGAGGAGTCATATCCATCTGGTGTCTTCTTTTCCTATTGCTGCCCTGGAACCAGAATTCGTCCTTGCATGTGCAGCACACTTTGATAGACAATCCAGAACAATCAAGGACGATGATGGTAATGTAGTTATCAGACTTGATGCTGAAACAATCAATAGAGTTTTCAGAGTACCTGATGCAACTACATATTCAGAGATTTCATTGAAGAGTGCTCACAGACATTTTGAGCAGAAAAAGAGTGATTGTATTAAACATATCAACTCTAAATGGCTTCTTAAATCACGACCTTGTGTGACCCGTATGCCCAAGTTGTATCGGTCAGATTTTATAGAAGAAATTAATGATATGATCACTCTTCTGAGCAGAATTGCAGGGTTGAAGGTTTCTAATGTGTTTGAAAACTGGATGTACAAGTTCATGGTTGTTATTAGAAAAGCACATCATCCAATTTTCTGGGGAGAAATAATTAGTGACTGTTTGTGTGAACAGCTTGCACAGGTTCCTACCACCCTTACCTTCTATATGAATTCATATTTGGTTTATATAGCAGCTTCCTTGAGGTATTTTCCAGGCCTATCTCCTAAAGGTGACAGATCGTTGGTGCCTGTATGGAAATATTATGATCAGCTGACTTTTATTCCAAGTCGAGCACATTATAGAAGGGTTCAAGATGCCTTCTTTGGTTATTTTATGTGTTTGTTTGACAAAGAACTAGCAAATAACAGGGTATCTGAGGCAGCTTGGAATAAAGTTAATCAGTATGGCTGCTTGTTTCTTCAATTTCCTACCTTCACTTATATGAGAGTTGGATGCTTTGAAGACCAACCTTATATGCTTCCAAGATATCCGACTGATAAGATCATTCTGATGGAGCTGGGAAGACAGTTGATGGCAGTTCATTCACGTCAAGCTACGCAACATAAGTCTGGAATTGGTATTTCTTCACATAATCCATTGGTAATCGGAAGGTATTCTCTGACAACTTCTTCAAGAGCCAAAGCAATGGAGACTGAACTTCAGGAGATAACATTGAAGAGATTCCAAGCTAGAGTGGATTTTGATTACAGAAGGATGAAGGATAAAATAAAAAGAGCCTCCTTCACTCATGTTCACCGCATTGAAGACGTTTGGGCAGACCTCCAGACAGAAAAGGATATATACAAAATGGATTATTGCAGGCTAACTTTGGAGCAAATTATTGATCTAAATCTGACTTTAATTCCAGAGGGAGTAATTGATGATAGGCAGATTTTAGATCCTGAGTACGAAGAACAAGGAGTTGCTAATGCTCCCATTCCTGCAATTCAGTGGTCTCAAAAGGAATCCGTCTCTATCTTTGATAGATTTCAATCAGTTTTGGCGAACACCAACTCTTGGCTCAAAAGTATAGGTGTCAAGACTATCAAAATCAAAGTTAGAGCTGAAGATGACCCAGCTGGTCCTAGAGGATTGAAATCAGAAATCAGAGAACAATCAAAAGAAGGAGCTTCCTCTTCAAGTACCAGAATCAAGCTGAAAGTAAGCAGAGCTCTAGAACAACCATTGGATAGGGAAACACTAAAGGGTAAGGAAGTCAATGAAATGCAGATTCAGGGATTAGATCAGCAAGAAGAAGAGGAGGTTCTTGAGACCTCTATCATTCTAAGTGAGATAACTCCTCACATTGAAGCTCCAATACCAGAATCAGCTATATGTCCTATGTCCCCTATCGACAGTGATGTTGATTCCTTCTCCACAGTATTTGTTCCTTCTTTTCCACCACAAGAGACTTGTCATCAGTCTTCATCTGTAACGAATACTCCCATGATGAACTTGCCTAGTAACTTCAAGAGTATTTTTGACATAAATCCAATCTTTCCAGCCATGTCAGAAACAACTCTTCCAGAAATTGATACGTTTGTAACAAGCTTTGATTGTTTCATGGCCAATCCTAGTTGTAATTTGTCTTCTGCACAAAACATAGTTGCTGTACAAACCGAGGCACCGCCAAGAATTTTTGTTGTATCACAAACTGAGCCCATTTCTACAGAGACTGCAGTTGCTATTTCATATGTGACAACCTTGGATCTTCCTCCATGGTTGAATTCAATTGCTCCCAAAAGAAAGAAGCAGGCAGTGTCTCCTGATATTTTTGATTTCCAAAAATTGAAGAAATCAAAACCGATGGTTGCAAAGAAAGCAAAAACAGTCTCACAAGTTTTTGTTGACAGCAACAGAATGAAATATGCTGAAATTGCAGAGCCTCTAGTTGATAAACCACATGAAGAAATGCAGGTATCTGATTATAGGTTCACAAAAGTCGAATTGGGCAAGCAGACTCATGCCAATATGATGCAGGATGCTCAAAGTTCAGTGACGAATTTGACACAAAGCTATAATGAACTTTTAGCTAAAAAGGAAAAGCTCAAAGAAGACAATGCTCAGCTGGTTTCAGTCATTCAAAGGATTACAGGATCATCAGAGGCAGTTGATTCTCTATCTACAGCTCCTCCAAATGAATCAGTTAGACAATTAGAAAGAATTGCGCAAAAGGCTAAAGCAATTGATTCATGGATAACTCAGCTAATTGAGCAAAGTATTCCAATGATTGAGAAGACGTTGCAAGTTTCAAGAATGTCAGAATAGCAAAGATAAAGCTGAATCAAACTTTGGAAGTCTTCAAGCAGAGTTTGGAATCACTTGAGAAGGATTTAAAAATCTGGCATGAGATAGATCAAGTTAAGTTACAAATTCTATGCAGCAACTCGATCTTGCCAAATAGAGAGAAGTACATAGAATTTGAAGAACTTATGACAAATAGATCATTGGTCATTCAAGATCTTATCAAAGATATCCAGGCCACTTTAGAAATGAATGATGAAGTTCAGCAGGATATTCTTTCAAGTTTTGAGAAGATCTCATGTACGGTTTTGAATCAAGAAGATGAATTACTTGCAGCTGATTCAGTTACTTCAGAAATGGCAGCCAATCTTCGTCAACAAATGGAATCAGAGCAGTTTTCTATGGATTCAATTCAAAAGCTTGTCAATCATCAGACAATCCTTGAGAAAATGCAAACTACTTATGAAGAGCATAGATTGGCGACTATCAGATACTTTGATGTAATTCTGAAGACAGTTGCAGTGGCCAAGAACACGTTGGGTCCAGATCCGAATGAGTTGAAGACCATCATCAGCAAATTCTTATCTTTCAAGGATAGGAATGAAGCAGATTAAAATTTTAGATTGTTTTATGTAATTTTACTTTCGACAATATATATGTAAAAACAAATTTTGCAATTGCAAGTGTTCTTTCCTTGCAATTTTCGAAAATGTAATTACATGTAAAATCTTACAAGACAAATCACAATTTGGATTGTAATTTTGAATAAGTCAATCGCAATTAGTTATCGGTTGAGAGATTTTCTCAAGTTTGTTGAGATCCTCCCACCTTTTTCTCCAGACCTTCCTCCTATAAATACTTGAGGGGTCTATTGTAATCTTTTATCTTTTTAGCAAGCAAGAAAACTCTGCAGAATTTTGTACTCATAAAGTATTTGAGCTTTATAGTGGAATATTGTGAATTTTCAAGTAATATCAAGAAGCTGGAATTTCAGACTTTGAGCTGAATCCTTGTTTTATTATTTTGTAATTACTTGAGAATTGTTGAAGATTGCTGAAGAGAGATTCGATTTAAATATCTGCAGACTTTGTGCTGTAAATGTGAGAATTGAATTCATAGTTAGTGTTAGAAATTGAGAATAATTGCAAGTCTTTGTGCTAGTATTAACTCTCATCTAGAATAGTTAATAGATACTTCATAGTTACAGATTTTACGCTGTTTTATGTTGTATATTTCCATAAAGTAATCGTTCTGAAAAAAGGTTGATAGGATTTCATTCTTCAAGACTTTGTGCTTATTGAATTGTTTTCCTGTCCCGGAGGAAATAACGGAAGTCTTTGCACTTTCAGGAAACTTTATCTCCTCTTTCTTTATTCCATTGCATAGTTACCGTACTAAAGTTTTATCAACGTATACTGTTTCTTTTCTTTGAAGAGAAGAGAATATAATCTTTCCTGAAATAAGAGGAACGATTGCTGTCCTATCCATTTAGTTTTATTTAGTTAAAGGGGGAGCCTTCCCTTAATTAGGAGAGTTCAAACTCACGTGTTGTGGTTGAAATCACAATTTTGTACGCTTTCACAGGTATACAAAATTTCCAACCAACAGCTCCCCAATCTGCTCCATAGAGTCTTCCAAAAGTGACTCATGAACTTCACATCTCTGTCAGAAACAATACTTAGAGGTAGTCCATGGATCCTAACAACTTCCTTGAAGAAAAGATGAGCTATGTAGCTTACATCATGAGTAGTTTTGCAAGGTATGAAGTGACTCATCTTACTAAATCTGTCTACCACAACATAAATACTATCAAAACCAGTCTTGGTCTTAGGAAGACCTACCACAAAATCCATGCTCACACACTCCCATGGTCTATTAGGAATGGGTAGGGGTTGATACAAACCAACATTGCTAGCTCCTCCCTTAGCTTTCATGCATATAACACATTGTTCCACATAATTTCTAACATCTTTTGCTAACTTAGGCCAGTAATAAAGCCTCTGTACCAGCTCTAAAGTTTTATTGATACCAAAATACCCACTAAGACTACCATTATGCTTTTCTTGAATCATATTTTCTCTCATTGACCCTCTTGGAACACATAAATGATTACCCTTAAATAACAGTCCATTTTGTAGTGTATACTCAGCATATTGGCTATGAAAATGATTTTCAAAATCAGAGCATACCTTATAAGCTTCTGAGAAGTCTTCATCTTCACCATAGAGATCTTTGAAACTCTCTAATCCAATGCTCTTTAGTTGTATTTCCTGCACTGTCAGCATTCTTCTGCTTAATGCATCTGCCACCTTATTCATTTGCCCTTTCTTGTGCTTGATAGTGAATGTGAATGCTTGGATGTATTCCATCCATTTCAAATGCCTATTACTTAGTTTCTTCTTGGGTGTTGATAACTAAGGCCCGGTTATCAGAAAACCACAAACTCTTTGGATAACAAATATCAATTTAAGGGGACTGCACTAAAGCATATAATTCTAGATCATAAGTAGAGTAATTTCTTTGCTTCTGGCTTCATTGAGCTTTTCAATTAAAGAGTTGCCACAGCTCCACCTTCTTGACCAAGTAATTCTCCCATGTTTACTCCAATTTCAGAGATCACACTCAACCTGTGAATAACTTGTCAAAACTAGGAAACAACAGAATAGGTTGGGTTGCCACCTCTTGTTTCAGTTTTTCAAAGCCTTTATTAGCCTCTTGAGTCCACTTAAACTTTGTTTTCAGACCACCTTTAATGGTATCTAGGACTAGTGCACATATACCACTGAAATTCCTTATGAATTTTCTATAGAATTGAGCCAAACCATGAAAACTTCTTACCTCTGTTGCTGTGGTTGGTGTGGGCCAGTTTAGGATGGCTTCCACCTTGCTTGGATCCATCTTCAACGTTCCTTGGGATACTACAAACCCCAAATACACAAGTTCTTGCTTGAAGAACTCACACTTCTCAAGGTTGAATGCCAACTTCTCTTCTTGCAACCTTTTAAGAACCATCTCCACATGCTTCAAATTTTCTTCTGCTGTCTTACTGAAAATCAGTATGTCATCAAGGTATACTACCACAAAAATCCCTGTGAAATCCTTAAGCACTTCATTCATTAGTCTCATGAACGTGCTAGGGGCATTTGAGAGGCCAAATGGCATCACTTTCCACTCATATAAGCCATCATTCATTGTAAAAGTTGTCTTCCACTCATCTCCATCCTTAATCCTGATTTGATGGTAACCACTCTTGAGGTCCAACTTGGTGAAATACTATGCTCCTCCAAGGCAATCCATTAAATCTTCTATTCTAGGAATAGGGAACCTATACCTAATGGTGATCCTATTTATTGCTCTAGAATTAGTACAAAGTCTCCACTTACCTCTTTTCTTTGTTGCTAATACCACTGGTACTACACAAGGGCTGATGCTCTTTTGAATCAAACCTTTGTTCCAATAACTCTGCACTTGCCTAGCTACCCTTGGTTCTCCTCTCGCTTAAGGTGTTTCAGATGCTTCTTTGTTAGGCAATGAATCTCTAGGTATGAAATCAATTTGATGACTTATAGCTCTCATTGGAGGTAAAGTTGTAGGTGTACCATCACTAACTATGCTCTTGTACTTATCAAGCAATTTTTGGACTGCTTCTGGTAAGACTATCCTTTTATCCTTTTCCTCCTCTTTGGGCTGCATCATGATCACATATCCTTCATTTCCTCGGTGTAGGTCCTATGAACTCCCTTAACACGCCAACATGATGTTGGGCACCTTTGACCGCCCTTCATCTTCCTCTCACAATGACCGGCAGCTTGAAGGTTCTTCCATCCTTCTTGAATGAGATGGTGTTCTCTTTTCCCATCATAAATAGCACTTCGGTCATATTGCCATGGTCTTCCCAATAGTATGGCATGTAACTCCAAAGGTAAATAGTATCCAAACCAACTTGTCTTTGTAGCCTCCAATTGAAAATTCCATCATATTTGTTCATTAACCAAAACACTTTGCCCTTTTGTTCAACCATGTGACCTTGTGGGGTTATTGTGAGGTACCTTCTCCAACTTTAGCTTAGTTATTGCCTCCTCTGAGATTATATTGTTTGTTGAACCAAAATCCACAATGACTTTGCATACTTTCCCAAGTATCTTGCACCTTACTCTAAAAAGAGCTCTTCTTTGCTTAGGTTCCTCTTTGACTGGTTGCCTGATCAAAACTCTGTTAAACATCAGATTCTCTCCAATTTCAGATTCTATCTGACTGATCTCAGTTGCCTTAGGACTCATAGTGTCCTCTTGTGCATAGGCCACTCTTTTCTCATTGCTAGAAGTGGATGCTTTCTCCGGACATCTATAAGTAGGGTGACCTAGTTGGTTACAATGATAACACTTCATGTTTGCAAAATAAGAGTTGCTCCTACATGCTCCTCTTCCTCTGTTTGAACCTCCTTGAGGTCCTCTTCCTCTGTTAAATCCTCCTCTTGAGGATGCTTCACCTCCATGCTCGGTGAGTTTTGATTCTCCTTGGTTTCTTTGGTCACTGCCTCTTCCTTGGTAACCACCACGCTGTCCTCTTTGATCTCTGCCTTTGCCTCTACCCTTGGAAGACTGATCATGCTTCCTCTTGTTCCTTTCTTCAATCTTGATAGCCAACTGATAACATTGGTGTACTGTTTTAGGACTCAAAAGAGCCATCTCTTCTTGGATGTTCCATTTTAAGCCATTAAGATACCTAGCCACTTTTAGGCTCTCATCCTCTGTTACATTAGATCTCAAGCAAAGCTTTTGGAACTCTTCAGTATAAGTGTTTACATCTTGGTCTTTCTACCTTAGACTTTGCCTCTTCTTGTGCAACTGAATCTCATAGTCATCTGGCATGTAGGCTTCCTTTACCTTAGCAACCATTCCTTTCCAAGTTGATATGGGTTGTTTGCCTTCTTTCTCCCTTTCAGTCTGAATAAAATTCCACCATGTCAAAGCTGATCCTCTCAATCTTGACTTAGCAACCTTCACTTCTGAGCTTCAGTAACTCCATCACACTCAAAATGATTCTCCATGCCTTCTATCCAATCCATGACCAAATCAGGTTCCATTTTCCCACTAAATAATGGTACTCCCTCAAGTCCTTTTCCACTCAAGGCTTTCAATGCCTTCAAGAAAGGCTCCTCCTCCAAAATAGGTCAGGTTCAGGGACCTTGTCTTCCTCTGGAACCTCTTCTTCCTTTGGTCCCGTTCCTTCCAACCTTGCATTGTTCAATGCTTTCTCAAGTTGCTCTATTCTTTCTTTTAAAGACTTGTTGTCCTCTTCTTGTTCTTCAACCCTCTTGGCTAATTGTGCATTTTTCACCATGACGGGAGTTTCACTTGACTCAACCTCTGACATATATTCCTCTTTCCCAAATCTTTAGCTTGCTCTGATACCAATCTGATAGGGAGGCTGTAGGAACTCAAACACACTATTTTAGAAGTTGCAGGAAGCAACCACAGATTCCTGTGCTAGGCCTTGTCATAGACCTCCTTGGTGAAATTGTTGTTCCACCTTAACCTATAGGAACTTTACCTTGTCTAAGTTCCCCTGGTTCTCCTGCCAACCTCACTATCTTGACAAATTTTGAATAACCCAACCAATCCTTGATTCAACACTTCATTCTCCTTTGGCCCTTAATCTGCCCTAAAGACCAAATAAATTCAACCTTTTTCTAGGTTCTTGCAGGGGTTAGAAAAGGTTACAAAGACTTCAAAATGGCTTGTCTAGGGTTCTTAGACAACCACAAATTTCTATCTTGCCATTGCTTTCACAAGATGCTTTCCTAGGGTTTGAATGGCTAGTAGCCATTGAGCCTCTGAATAGAAGTAAATTTATTTTCCCTCCTAAACCCACCAAAGGAATTAGGTTCTTGACTTAGGTAAGGTGTTTCCCCTGTCTACACCTTCAAGATTTTGAGGTTTTTAGTCTTGCTCAGGCCGTGTGCTGTCCAAACACCAAATTGGTCAAGCAGCTAGGGTTCTAAACTACTCAGAAACAGTTTTAGGACTGGTGAAAATTTATCCTCCTAAACGGATTGTTTGGAACTCCTCCTTATCACCATACGTGGCCAAGACCTTCCCCTAAATTCTCGAAAAATAATTTTTCAAAAATCTTTTCTCCCCTGCAAGTTATTAACGTTGTTCTGCAGCCTTTCCTAGTCGGGCTCTTCACTGGCTCGCCTAGGGCAAGGCGTTTCTTCCAACTCCTGCAACCAAAGAAAACCTAACACCTACCATATGTACAGCTACCATATTTACAAGCATGGAGCCTAGGAACATTTCCCAAAAGGCCGTACAATTTGTACGATGGGTAGGCACCCTAGGACTCCATTATTAAAAACAGCTTGCTACAGGACTGAAAATGGCAGAAAACAAAGTATTTACAGATAAAAGAAGGAAAAAGGTATAAAAAGACAGAAAGATGGAACTTCAATCTTATTCAATGTAAATACTACATACTACAAACAAGAAGATAGCAGAGCTATGCCATTAAAGTTCAGTTTTTAACACAAAAAATGCAGAAAACTGTCTTTGTACGTTTTTTCTTTCAACTTTCATAAATGTCACTCAACATTAATGCTTCTAACCTCTTTCCAAAGTCGAGGCATGCCTTAAATATTCTTCCAAAGCAATTTAGATGCTTGGGTCGGGCTTCAAAATGACCTAAAAACAACTTTTGTAAAACCCGTTGTGTTTTCAGACACCTTGCCAACACTAGACAACTTAACAAAATGATGTTGTAAAGTTATTTAGCACTTGTCACCTTCTTTCCCAAAGTTCAAAAACACCCTAAGAACCTAAAATAATGGTCAACATGACCTTATGATAGCACCACAAAATTAAGAACTCAAAACAAAAATAGTTCCTTTCCCCAGTGCTCCTCTACACCATTCAACCTATGAAGGTCTTGAAGCTAAGGGCTTCACAGAAGATTTTAGTAGAACTGTTGTATGGGAAGAGTGCATTGATGAAGAGAATACTAGTGGTGTCCTTGAACTAGCTTTTGATCATTACCATAATGATATTATTGGTAAAGATTCCGTAGTGTTTATGCCTCCATTTGTTGAAGATGTGGTGATGGATAATTCTTTTTATGTTGCTGGCCAAAAAGCTCATGAGTTTACACAAGATAAATTTATGTCAAGAGACCAAGAAGACTTCTTGGGTAAGTATGAAGATGCTAATGACAAAATCAGCAACACATCTACTTATGATAATTCCAATGGAGAAAAGAATGAAAAAATATTCAAAGCAATCAGCTTTGATGACTTTAATTTTCAATACAATGATAGTGAGATGGGAGGTATTGGGCTTGATCATCAAACTAAACTCTTGGAGGGAGCTACTAGTGAAGATTTCAACTTAAGTGATTTGGGAGTTAACTTATTCAAAGAGTCATCTCTTCGTGAGGAGCATGATAAGCAATTTCCTGTTGACCATCTCAATCAACCCGTTAGCATGTGGGATCCGAGTGTGTTGGCTTCAAGGTATGACAAAGAACCTGTGTGGGATAAGTTTCCCTTTGATCTTGATGAAGACCAAAATATTGTCTGCATTGCAAGCTATGAGGCCGAAGGAGAAGTTGTTTTTGATGAAGAAGCTTACTCTGAAGAGCTCCATGGTGATCCCTTCAAGTTGATTGCAGCCACCAAGGAGGATGTTGTTACTTCCGAAACTTTCAAATCAGCATTCAATGATTGTTCGTTTGAGTCAGGGGCTGCCATAGCCTTTGATCAAGAAGACAGTGAGGTGGATGAAGAGCTTGAAGACCTTACGGCTCTTGATGAAGAAAGGTTTAATGTGGTTTTAGAACACAAGGCTGATCTACCAATGCAAGAAGCTGATTGCAAGCTTGAGGTCGAAGAAACTGTGGAGTATGTTCCTCTCCATGACACTGAACATTCTCCATTAGTTGAGGATGAAAGACAAGAAGGTTGGAGCAGCTCTGAGGACAGCGATGTCACAAAACAAAGTTCTGATTTTGAAGAGCAGCCAACCAGCAATTCACCATCTTCGCACTCATATGAGTGGGAGAGACAATTCAAGGTGTCCATTGACAAGGAAGTGCAAGCTCTCTCCATGTTTGATCACACTCATAGCTTGGTTGAAGATCTCTACTGGAAGGTTCAATTTGACGAGAGACTGAAAGGGATTAAGGATGAAGTTACCCTCCCTAATTTGCAACATGTCAAAGACTCCTTGGAGACATTGAAATCGGAGTACTTACATTTTATTGAAGATCGTGATCACACCATTGAGGTTGCAAAGAAGACCATTGGTATTTTCCAAGAAAAGGAGAGTTTGGTTGATGAGCTCACTCTGGAGCTCAAATCAACAAAGGACAAGTTAAAAGAAACTCAGTTGGCTTTAATAGAGGTTGAAGACCAGTTTGCTGATTTCAAACTTTTCAGGGCG
Organism: Sequoia sempervirens; assembly: GCA_007258455.2. NCBI lineage: Eukaryota > Viridiplantae > Streptophyta > Pinopsida > Cupressales > Cupressaceae > Sequoia > Sequoia sempervirens. The sequence goes on along the minus strand of VDFB02155123.1, from coordinate 2,045 downwards.
CAAGAGAATGAGCAAAGAGTTGAAGAAATCAAGCAAGTAATTGACGAGCTTGATAGTCTTCGAGAGGAGTTTGATCTTGGAGGTTTCACCAGGAAATCAGAAGTTGCATGTGCAGATTTGGATCAGCAAGACGTAAAGGACTTCCAAGCTCTTGACAATCCTTTCTTTGAAGTGAATGCTGAAGCAACTTATGACAATCCTCTCTTTGATTTGAGAAATGAGTCATGTGGTGAAGCGACCAAGCATGAGGAAGAGTATGAACCCCAATCAATGGGTGCTTTGATATCATTACACGAGGAGTTGCCACATTTGGTGATTAGTAGTCTTCCGAGGCTTTTTGGTAATGAATGCACAAGTGGGTTTGAGGATGGAGTCTCTACATGGGAAGTGTTGGTTCAAGGAGATTTCAACATCTTCAACACCAAGGTGTTATCAAAGCAAGACTTGGTAGTTGTTGGTAACTTCATTACAGCAGCAAGGAGCAAAGGTTTTAGTTTAATTACTCATGAAGAAGGGGAGAATGATGATCTGGAGCTTGGTGTTTGCACTCTTGACAAACCATCCTCCGGGTGTAAAAATGTTTGGGCTCATGCTAGTCAGTTTTGGGAGTGGAATTTGAAGCCACTCTTTGTGTCATCCTCCAATGTTGTTGAAGCCTTCGTAGTTAAGCTTCAAGGATTCACTAGGTGGGGCATCAGTTTCAAGAGAATGCACTTGGTTCTCACCAGCACTTGGGGATGCGTTGAAATTTCCTTCCAATATGTTGAAAAACATTTACAGTTGGGTATACATGCTTGGGATTCTCAACAGGGATTGATGGAGTTTATTGTATATGGAAAGGACTTTTGGAGGGATAAGGATCAAATTTCCAGTTGTGTTGGAATTGTTTCCTTCTTTTCCAGCCACCTAATGGTTCCGTTTGTTCATCAACAAATGGATTGGAAAGAAATTTTGAGTATGGGTTGGAAAGATGAACAGTTGATTGCTCTTGGTATTGATCTTCGGCCAGGACAAGGGCAGATTTGGAGACACGAGCTTGTTGGTTGGAGGCAGATCAGCCACCTTACTTGTGGAGTTACTCTCGTTTGGGAGAGTTTATCCATTACTACTTGTCAAAGAGGTGGTATTTTTCAGTTGGAGACTACTCTAATGTGTTTTCCTGTCAATTTTGAGGTGTTATCCTGCAACACAATGCTCATCTCATACACTTACACTTGGGAATTTCTTTGGTGCTGCTGTTTTTCCTTGTGCGAAGTACTGAAATCAGATTGCACTTCGCTGACTTCAGCCTTGAACAGCAGTGGTTATTTGTTCCTTCACACCTATCCTATTCTCGGAGTTCACCTTACGGAGGTTTGTGAAGCAAATTTTAATAGTTTCTTTACTATATTGGTTCGGGACAGCGAACTTCCACATGCTTTGGCTTTTCATTCCGAGACTCTTGGAGTTGGTACCGTAAGAGTGATTAGAAGTCTTCATGGTGGTGTCGGTATAATTCAGCTGTTACATGGTAGCTCCATGAGGAGACATGAGTATGAGCTTGTCAAGCTCTTGCAAAGGATTGCTTTCCTCTTTGCAAGAAGATTTGAAGATGTCACATTTGCTTTCAGGGCTTCGTTCATTACCATGTGGAGGTATGCTGAGGAGGTTAATTATGAGTTGAGTAACCTATCTTTCTTCTTGCCTAGAATTGTGGTTGACAGTGGTATGGTTGTTACTGTTGACTCTGGGCATCTTGGACATAAGACGTTGCACGATATTGATCTCAGTCCTTTAAGATCTTTCAGTTTGAGTATCATGGATGGTAACACCTTGGAGTTACAAGGGAGGTTAGTGCAGCGTTGGCATGATGTTTTCATTGATGTGATCAGAGTGGTGCAGCAGTGGCATGGTGGGTCCTTCCTGAGATGGATTTGGGAACCTGGGATCATACTTGTTTTGGTATGGATCAATCCTAATTTTTCTGGAGTTACGGTGGTATTGCTTGAGGACAAGCAATTTTGGGAAGGGCGGACTGTAATGTCCCCGTTTTTAGCTCTTCACTT
>VDFB02155122.1:0-14044 GCA_007258455.2 Sequoia sempervirens | reverse complement strand
TCCTCCCTCCCACTCTCTCCCACTCTCCCCCACTCTCTTCGACCCTCTCCCACTCTCTTGCTCCCTATCTCCCACTCTGCCACACTCTCTCCCATTCTCTTCCTCCCTCTCTCTCCCACTCTCTCCCATGCCCTCACACCCTAAACCCTCTCCCAAACTCTCCAAAACTCTCCCACTCTCTTCCACTCTCTCCTCCCTCCCTTCCACCCTAACTCCCACTCTCCCACACTCTCCCACTCTCTACCACCCTCTCCCACTCTCCCACCCTCTCTCACTCTCCCACCCTCCCACACTCTCTCCCACTTGTTCCCACCCTCTCTCGCCCTCTCTCCCATAAGCATAAATACATACATATAGGCATACATACATGCATGCATACATACATGACACACCATCATACATATACATACAAACATATGAAAAAAAATTCAAAAAACTGGCATTTAACGAAAGGAATAAATAACGCGAGCGCATTATTTGTTGTTAAAAATGTTCCACGGAGAAGAAAAAGTGAAAACTAGTAAATAACATGCTCGCATTATATTTTACTTTGGGAATCCCTGAGCCTTGGCTTTGGTATTTTCCTTGGAATACCAACCCAAAGGTTTGGAGGGCATTCCCAACCACCGGAGACGTCTTTTTTGCAAATTCTACAATTTTTCACATAATCGAGTCCATGCTCACCGTCAAGATTGCATTTGGTTCAATATCAATAAAATCGAACATATGGGTAATGTTAAGTTCTCTCTTAGTTTTCCAACGATATAATTTTTTTCACTTTCTAACAATGTGAGGGCTTTCATCCATAATTTCTTTTGTTAGTATGTCTGTTTTTTTTCAAAAAGCAATGTTTGATTTTTTTTTGTTATAAATTAACCATTCATCAAAATTTCAAATAAATTACATTTTTAGAAACTAGACTCCATTCTACAAATTTTAAAAAATAAAAATTTAAAAAAATATATTACTTTCCAAAATTTGTAGAGGGAGCACCGCCAAAATTATGCTTTTTAGGAAGTGCCCACTTAGAAAATTAGTAAAAAATCAAATATTCATTAAAAAATTATCAGAAAAATTGTGCACCAACTAGATACTATTAGCTAACTTCTGACTATAGCAATTTTAAAAATACTGAAAAAAAGGTCACCATGCTCAGGTCGTACAAGAGTTGCTATGTTATGTTTTTCTGACAAAAACAGCACCAATTTGTGTACATCCCTTTGTTGAACCCCTTAATCTCAACCATTTTCAAAATAAATTGGTAGTTTAGAAAGTAGACTCAGAGCACTTCTATCCTTGTTTTTGTTCCATCTCAAAATTTTGAGTGTAGTTATCCTCAATTTCACGTCCAAGGTCAGCATTTCACTGATTTAGAAAAAAAAAAAAGTGGCCACTTAAGCCCCCTTTTTGGGAACCATCTTGGTGCACTTACCCAGATGAAATAATGAGTGATACATTAAAATAAATGTGTATCAATTTTAGGTTTCTACACCCACAAAACAAATTATATTACAAAACACATAAAGTTACACAACAAATGTCAAAAAACACAAAAATGTGCAATAACACATAATTTTTATAAGTGAAAAACACAATAAATGAGACTAAGGCCAAGAAAGTGTTTGAAAATGTGTAAGTGGTGGGTAGGTATGTCCACCCTCCAATAATCACATATAATAGCACATGTGATTGATTTTAAGGATAAAAGAGGGTTGACAATATGTTTCCCCCATAATGCAAAAAAAGATAGATTGTTTCTACATTTAGAAAGTAGGAAAAGAGAATTTGTATTGTTACTAAAGATAATGAATTACACTAGAAGTTGAACTCTCCCCATAATATGACAACATACACAAGTGTTGTATAGTGAGTAACAACACAATAGATGAAGAGAAGCCTAAAGGCACATAAGAAAGTACAAGGAACAAAAAGGAGAGAAATATATAGGTAATCTCAATATCATGGATTATGAATTAAAATAATAGAGGTAACCTCAATGTCATAATACAAGGGTCTTTACATTAAGATAGAGGTGGTACATAAATGAAGAAAAAAAAATTGCATATAGAATCAAGGAGACAAAGGGAAACCTCATTGTCCTTTGTAAATTTTTCAGGAAGGAAGAATGACCTCATACGTAGAGAGATTAAGAATAAAAATATTGATGAGATGTTGTATCAAGTCCTTGAGTGCATAGAAGGATAGTAGGAATGGATTATGTGTAGGAAATATCTTATGTATGGAAAGATGTTTTAAAGAATATTAGGAATTTTTAGGTAAGATGTTTCACCATGTGTGGATGAAATAGAAAAAGGAGGGGTTATTTGGAAGTGGTGTAGAAGAAATTAATGGTGATGCCTTTATAGAGGAAAATGGTATAGAGGAGGTAATAGGTAAATAATGTGGAGCAATAAATTGGATCGGCTCGATGTCAAGAGGAACTAGTTTGAATAAATCGGTGGAAAATCAATGGGTGATTTTTTAGTTTAGAAAAAGTCATGGAGACATCATGATAATGTTTCATCTTGATCATCAAAGCTTGCGCCTCTCCGAAAATCTTATGGGAAATTCAGTGAGTGGGAGACAAATTGTGTCTCACTAAATACCTCAGGTTTTTAATAGAAAGTTGACTCTTCTTTTGGGGTTTTGAGATAAGGGAGAAAGGAAATGTAAATATAAAACATAAAAGGTGATGCGCCAAAGCTTTTACAACATTTCAAACCCAAATTATTACTATGATTGATATAAAGGACACAGAACTCCACAACCCCTCATTGTTGGAAAGAGAACGAATAGCAAAGTCTAACATTAAGCACAATGCATACTTTCAAATCTTTATGCAGGCAGTGTTCATTGAGGTCTGATCAAACATAAAGATTCCTTAGAGTAAAAGAACAATATTTCAAAAATTATAAGAACTTTGTCTCCTAATATAGCATAGCACAAAAGAATAACGACTTTAAGGAAAATAGAAAATTCCAATGACATAGTCCAATTCTCCTAAAATGCTATTCCACAGCACAAGCATAAAGCATATAAATAAGTTATTTAAACTACTAGAATATAGCTTGCAAGACACAGTGTTTGATTCAAAATGATAATATAAAGAAAGAAAGCTTGAAAAAGGCCATACATGCATAGTCTCAATAAATTCCCCTCAATAGTTCATACTTTAATTAAAAATAAACTTTGAAACAAAGGTCAGATGGAAATCCGATAATAGTTTAAACCTTAATAGATATAATTTTCCAGAATAAAGCAGTTCTATAACTTGCTTCTGAAAAAGTAGTTCTTAGAACTTTAAGAAAACTAAAAAGAAACACTTCTTTTGACAAAAAATAGTTCCTCCTGGAAAAAATCCTTTTTCTTTTGGTGTCGTCGTCTTCCCTATATAGCCATTAAAGAAAGAACACCACCTTAGCTCAGAAGTAATTGTTGCCAGATGTTGATACCTGATAGCTCGTGATCTGATTTGTAAGCCCTTGGTTAGGTCGTGAAAGATTGTTGTATTAACTTTTCAGCTACTACATTAATGTCTTTTAGATATTTTTAAAGAGAGAGGCCAATACCTGGAATCAAATCTTAAAAATAATAGTTCAGCAAAAGAATCCTGCTAACTAATCACATCTCAAAGCATCGACTAGAAGCTTTCGTCTTGAGAAACAAGCAAAGAGAAACCAACAAGTGTCGTCAATCTTTAAAAGATATAGTCCTCCTTTGATAGAGAGATGTCATGTTGCGCGATCGGAAACTTATGCTTTCCGAAGAATGTTTTTGCAGCAAATCTTCGTCATCCCGACATGTGTCTTGGGCGCTCCTCTAAAAAGAAAAAATGATAAGGGAAAGTTGTGCAACCACCGCGTGGTGTATTGCCCTTCTTCCTTACCGACCTTACATTATCCTTTACCAGCCTTACATTATCCTAGACACTTCTACAAATAATAAAAATGGAAGCCAAAAATTGGAAGGCTAGGGCAATAAGAAAAAACCACTTCACAGTTCTAGCGACTCATAAGGGCCTTTGCTCGCGGAGGTATGAACCCAACTCTCTAGGAATTCCTGAAGTTTGAAGGAGGAATGTTGCGCCTACCATTCTTCCTTGGTGGGTAAATACATACTACAGATGAGCCTGTAGGCTTGATCACGCTGGAAAACTTCTTTGAAAGACATGACCCCCCATCTGGCAGTAACCACTCCAAGGTAATGATAAAGGAAAGAAAGGTGAAAAATCTCACACTCAACCTCATTAACTGTACGCACCGTACTTGAACTTGGGATTTTAGTAGCAGTCTGGTCCTTGTATTTGAAAGCCTCTATAATTTGCTCCATTGTTTACACATTTCCTTCGAGGGAAAACAGGGGAGGTAATCCGTAGTTGATCAAAACATTAAAGTTCTTTTTTATCTCTTCAACTCTCCTTGCCAACACCATCTGGCAATCTTTACACTTTTTAGAAACCTTCTGGGAGTTGACAATTTCACTGGCCTTGATATAGGCGATTCTTTGGTCAAAAATTCCAACATCTTTTAAAACTTCGTTGAAAGCCACACAAAGTCTGGAAATGAAACTTTGTGACTCTACCACTCGAGAGTCACATATCTACAAAACATGATCAGTTGTTGATCCAATTTTTCCATTTATTTCCTAGACATCCTTCAAGAATTGAAAAATAGGCCTAAGAACAAGAACGACAACTGCAATCTTGTCCCAATGCGAAGATACCAGTCTTTTTAGTAGTGGGAGAGACCTGGTCTCTTGAGCGGCAACTAGCTCTTGATTGAGCTGAGTCTCCTTAGTTTTTCCATTTTCCTCTATTCGACCATTTTCCTTGAGAGTGTCTGCTAGTTCAAAGCTTATCCTTCATACCTCTAAATCATGGGTCTACAATGTGGACATGGCCTCTTGTTTTTCTAGCTTCAATTTTTCTATGTCCGCTTGTGCCTTCCAAACAGCATTGAAAAACTAAGATCGGACATTACCCAGCTCATTTTGTAAATTTTCTTGAGTACTTCTATACCTCGCATTGGTCTAATGCTAGAAGGAAAGATTAGCTTTTAATCTTTCAATTTCGGCATGTAGCCAAACTTGCTAGCTTTGTGCTTCTCCAAGCAATCTTGAGTCTTCCCCTTGTTTACTTTGAACTTGTATCATGCGAGCCAACTCAACATCCTTAGCCTTGAGCTCCGTTTGCAATCTTCCCATTATTTCCCTTACATTTACCAACTCTTTCTCACACTTTTTTAACTTTCTACCTAGCTTTTCATAGTCTGAATATACCACCTATTGGGTGGTCTTAGCTAAGACCACCTTGTCACGTGGATGTGTTTCAGTTAGATCTAGGCCCATTGTCCAGATGTCATAATCTTCCAGCTGCATCTGCCCTTCAGGCTTAGCCACAAGCGGTGTCATGGTACTGATCAAAAGAGAATTTCACTCCTCATTGTAATAAGCCTTGATCTTCTTAGCAGCTAGCAACTCAGCATTTTTCATAAGCCGCCTATGTTTAGCATTTCATCGAGCCATCTTTGTTGCATTGAAATGATCTTGGAGAGTTTAAGGAACATTGATGTTTTGTGCTCCAATAGGGGCACCAGGAGGGAAACTAAAAAAGGTAACGGAGGGGGAGACTTCAAATGTATGGGTATGGGGAGAGGCGAAAGGGAGTGTTATCATGCAAAAGGGTGCTACACCCAACTGAGACTGGGCAAGGGATTTTCTAGTGAAGGTAAACAAAGACATGGGCGGGTGGAAAGGTGTTTACTCAGAATTTTTCGAACCAGGAGTGGGGGTTAATATGAATGCTTCAGCTCTTTCAAGAGGGGCCCTTAATAGGGCGAATAAAATTCAGCAGTGATCAAAACAAATGTTGCTCACTCAGAGTGCGAGGTAATCTCAAGAATTTCATTCCGAGAAGGGAAAGATGCATTTAGGATTACTAAATCAGGATTCGTGGATGGAGAATTCCTTCCCAAGGGAGGAGGAGAGGAGGTAATCAAAGATGTAGAAATAAGAAGAGAAGGAATAAAACTTACCCGAACCATGGTGGTCGACACATCCTGGAAAGCATACTCCACTTCTTCTTCACCTCGGGTTGGCGTTTCAGATATGCCTAACCCTTCAACCCACCTTCTTTTCTCCTAGCCATAACTAACATGCTCTATTCTTCTAACCACCGACCCCTCCGAAAATTGACCCTCAGCAACTGCAATGGATGACACTCTTGTGGACCATCGAGGTTTCTTTCCTTTACTTTGGGCACTAGAGGCGGATGGAGCCCATGAATCCTTTTGTCTCAAATATTTTTGACCACCAAATTCTCGAGGTTGGTGGTTCTATCACGGAACTTGTTCTGCATCGATTTCATGGCTAGTTTCTAGATTATTGTCGTCAAAGTTGGTCTCTTTATCATAAAAATACTCAAATTCCTCATCTTGTGGGAATTGTCCGACAAGAAGGTTGGGATGATGCAACTCCTGTCGAAACCTCTAGAAATTTTCCTTCTTCCTTTCCGACCATCCCCTCTTCTTTAGCTATGTGTTAATGGACTTATTTATTGGGAGGTTCCTGTCATACTGGACCTTCGGCATATAGAAACTTAGCCATTTTGGTCGCTTGAAAGGAATATGCTTCAAGTCGATGTATACCTGCACACTTTCTTGAGTCACATTCTTCCTTCTTTCAAAGTATTCCCGCTCCTCATGCTTCATGCTATAAATTTCCCTTGGATTATAGTCTCACTTATCACAAATGATGACCAAGTCCAAAGCCGCTAATATATTCTTGAGCTCCTCTTGACAAAATCATTTTGTAAGCGATACCTGACTGTTAGCAATATTGAGAGGGAGGGGATACAACTTCGCCTTGTTTCTTCCTGTGTTGTAGATTTTGTCAACAATGGTCAACTAGCAGCATGCTTCCAGCGCAAAAAAATTGTCTATTACAAACTTGGGGATTTGAAAAGACTCGTTGGGAAAACCATGAAATCTAATCAATGTGAAATCCGCACCCAGGAAGTAGTCCACTGGGTTTTGTGAGATCCTTATCCATTGTAAAACCTCAAGAGAGAAATGCCTCATAGGGCAGGGTAACAATTCCTAGAGTATGGGCCTCAAAAAGTAATCCATACAGAAACTGATTGAAGATAGTTCCTTTCGTCCAACCTAGACACTGGCACATTTTTCCCAAAATATTCAAAATTTTGATGCAAAATTAAATGAGCTAAGAAGGAAGGGTACCTGAATTTAGAATCAGTCCCATAATTTTTTAGCTGGTCCAACATGTTCCCAGTTATCACATCGGCAAAATCATAGTACCTCTATATTTTTTCTCTCTTTAGCTCAAAATACAAGCCGAACTGAAAGGGAAGAACCTATGCGTCGTTGTCAAGACCAAATACCCAAGCCAACATCGAAAATACCACCTGAGTGTCCCTCTTGAATATATCATATGATAGAGGGAAAGGGACATGACCTTTATCTGGTTGTTCCCTTGTTTCTTCATAAAAGTTTGTTCTTCTAGCCTTTTCTTCCATGAAAAGATCCATCTTTTCTTCACTGAATAGCTCTGAGTTCCAGGCCATAGGGATACATAGCATATCTCGTATGGCTTGAGAAAAAATGGAAACCCTAATCCTACCACTTTGGATAACCCCTGTTACCTCATAAAATTTCCTAGAACATGCATCAACCAATTCAAGGAATGGATGTACAGCGGGCAACATGAACTAAGGAAAACTGCAATCCCATAATTGAAGCGCAAAGCTCTCAGATGTCCCATACTTTTCCTTCCTCTGAAACGCATGTTCCCTGAGGCATTTAGGGCTAACTAACAAATTGGGATCAAAAACATTGTCGGTGATATCTTGTACTACTTCTCTTTTCACAAGCTTATCCACGGGTACCTTCTTGCAGCACTCGAAAGGTCATTCCTCTATAGTTGGGGCATTGGCGAAAGACTTCTTCCCAAAAATATTGGCATAACCAGGTCATTGGCTTGACATTGTAGCATGTCTTCAAGAAGTTGAGGGTTCTGCCATGACTGTATCAAAAGTTCCAAAGAAACTCTTAGGGATAACATCAGTGACCTTTTTCCCTCAAAAGAAAAATATACTTTTGAGCATAATCAATGATTTTTTCGATAAATGTACTCAAGTTTGTGTTATTACTATTGGGTTATTAAATGATGCCACTGGGATGATACATGTCGACTAAAGATCTATATCCCTTGGGAATGCCAAAAATGTTATGAGGATGAAATTAGTACTTTCCTTTCGCTGCCTCTTAATTAAAAAGAAATATTGCCTCGAGAAGCATGCTTCCATCACACCAAATGTGCTGAAGTGGTCCAAAGTACCCTTGAAAAATGTAACCATTATTCTACTAGAGATTTTTCTTTTAAAATGCGTTAACCCTGTCTTTTCTCATTAATGGGATAGTTGACACTGATGACGGTGATGGACACATGTCAATAATCAGCGCGCTAGAGAATTTACTCCCAATGCCCCAATTTATTTCTTAAGATATTCTATGGGATCCTCCATATGATTTATCTACCTTGGTTCGTTCTACCTCAATTTTTCCCATTGTTGTCCAACCAAAAATAGGTATTCCTTTGATTAATTTTGTTGGTCAGCCTTTTCTATATATAGTCACGCCACCTTTTGCAACATTCATTCAAACATAAAGCTCTCTAACTTAGTTGGCCTTCTATCTACTTTCTTTCCATTCTGCTATAATTTTCCACTTTACCAAAATGTATGTTGGCTTGGGGACCCCTATTCGGCTCCTTCCACAAAGGTCGCAATACAGCTTTGCGGGAGAAATTACTATGACTGAATCAAACGGTTGGTCAAGAAATGTGACCCACTCATCATGACTACGTTCAAATGGGTGGTGGGTACTAACTTCGTTTATGATGAGAACCAGCTTCAGAGTAACTGCAATGTGCTTTCTCGCTTTGTGGCCTCACTTTTGGACCTGAATGTGTCCAAACCTATGATAATTGAGCTATGTCGAGAGATGTTTGACACCTCACTAATGGAAGGGCTTGGAGAAATAGTGCAAGTAGCCATCCCTAGTGTTGGCATCCCGAGCGCCATGGACCTTTGGAGGCATGTGGACTTCGGTATAGATGTTCCCTGGCTACCCTTTCTCTCTAATTTATGCACTATGGATGTTGCGACACATCGATATTCTTCACAGTGGGCGGCCATTTTTCTACTTCATGAGTACGGTGTGGAGCGGGTTATAGGAATGTCCTGGAGAAAACACTTCAACTTCCTGGTGCAAAGTAGTAATGAGTAGGCTTTGGGCCTGTGTTCGTGTCCATCGTGTTCTTCGGCCCTCCTTTTGCAACCAAATAGAGAAGAAGAGAAAGAAAGAAAAAGAAATAAGGCCTAATAGCGAGTCTTCTCTCATTCCTGGGTGATGGCCAAGGGCACCTTCGGACTACTTTTGCACGTTACTCCTTCCTTCTTTATCTTTTGCTTTGTAAATCCCCTTGGGCTCGCTCAAGAGAGTCTCATGTTTGAATTTGAGCCTTGGGCTTGCATATATGTGGAATTCTCGATAAATATAATACAAGCTAATTATTTCTTAGTGTCCCTCCTAGGTTTTATTCTAAAAAACTTTGAAATAATTACAAAATTTTACATATATGATACATAACTATTAAATTTTTCAAAGAACTATGCATTCTAATGGAAAATATTTTGATAAATATCGTTCACCGGTATACCTAAAGCATTGCCTTCCAGATCTTCAAGTTCATATGCATTCTTTTCTGTACATGCACTGATTCAGAAGGGTCCCTTCCACAGTGCTTCAAATTTTGTGTGTTGTCCTGGTTTTACAATACGTTCATCATATTTTAGCATTAAGGTCCCTCCCTTGAATTCTGGACTAGAGGCCTTTTTTTCAAACCATCACTTGACCACCTGTTGAAGGTTGATCATGGCTCCATGGGCCTTTTCTCTTTCTTCTTCCAATTTGAGGAGTTCTACTAGTCGCACTTCCATTCCGCCATTCTCTTCAACTTCTAAGGCCTTTAGCAGTTGTAGAGAAGGGATTTCTATAGAAATGGACATTACTACCTCTTTTTCGTACACCAACTCACAAGGAAAAGTTTTCAAAATCTTCTTTGGGGTAATTCAATTCACCCACAAAGATACTCATAGATGCTTGTGCCAATCTCTTTTCTGCTCTGACCCAATGTGTTTAATTAACCTAATTAGGTTTTTGTTGGTGGACTCTGCTAGCCCGTTCCCTTGTGGATAGTAATTTGAAGAATTTTTAAGAAAATTCCATGCCGAATAGAAAAATCTAGCATCTCTAACCCAACAAAAGCTCGAGCATTGTCAAATATGATGGTTTTGGGTAGCCCAAATCTGGTCACTAGTTCTTCTAGGAAATTAACAATTTCTCCTTCTGTCGCATTCTTTAGGGCTATGGCTTCCACCCACCTTGTAAAGTAATCAGTCACCGTGAGGATCCACTTATGTCTGGTACTGGAAATAGCGTTTATCATACCAATAAAATCCAAACCCCACTAGGCAAAGGGTTCCTCAATTACAATTGGGCTCAGGGGTTGAGCGGCATTCCTCCTTTTGCCAACAAAAAATTGGCACTGAGTACACCTCTATACTAGATGATGTGCTTCAGTAAACATAGAGGACCAATAATATCCTTCCCTCATTATTTCAAAGCGGTGATCTTGGCAAAAAAATGCCAATACTATGGTTAAATTCGTTAAGACCCCTCTCTGCCTATAGGGTGTCAAGACATCGGAGTAGCATACCATCATAATTCCTTTTAAAAAGTACATCTTCAATTAGTACATACCTTGCACCTTGCAGTCGATATTACCTCCTTTTATTAGACAGTAGACTAGTTGGGTAATATCCTTTTTGCATGTGCCATGTTTGATCAACAACCCAAGATTCGTTGAACTCAAATTGATTCAAGTACACTCAATCGATCTCCCTTTCGGTCGCACGACTCGTTTCTTGTGCAATATATTCACACAAGCCTCTTCCATGGATCAGCTTAGTTGGTCGAATATCTACATCATACTCTAGGATCTTAGTGATCTAGTTTGCTATTTTTCTAGTGATCTCACTCTTAGTGATATACTCCCACACACTCGGATGTGCTATGAGGTTATTGGCCAACACCAAGTGTCAGAATTTCTTCAAACTCTTCACTATGGCAAAAGCTTGTTTTTCCACAAAGTTGTACCTCATCTCATACCCTTTCAAAGTTCTAGAATGGAATGCGACAAGATATTCTCCTTCATTTTGATCACCTTTCTGAGTGAGTATTGAATTTATGGTATCCTGACCACTATACACATAGAGTAGGAAATCCTTGGAAAAATATAGATTAGCTAAGACCGGAGTAGCAAAAATTGCTATCTTTATTTGCTCGAAAGCCTCTTTCCCTTTTGAGGTCTATTTGAATGGTAAATTCTTTTTAAGCATTAGTGTGATAGGCCTTACAATAATAGCGAAGTCAAAAATGAACCTGCTGATGAAATTGATCTTCCCCAGGAATGACTGGAGTCCCTTTTGGTTCACTGGAAGAGGTAATTCCATTATGGACCTAACCCTTTTAGGATCTATTGATATCCCCTCTTTTGAGACTATAAAGCCAAGTAGCTTACCTTGAGGCACCCCGAAGACACATTTTTTGGATTCAGAGAAATCCTGAACTGCTGACATTTTTGGAAAACCTTTTCTAGGTGGTTAAAGTGATCATCTTTTGATTTTGAAAATACTATTAAGTCATCTAGATATATCAGAATGACCAGGTTAATTAAACCTTTGAAGGTGATATCCATTGCTTGTTGAAAGGTTGTGCCAGCATTTGACAAGCCAAATGGCATCTTAGCATATGCAAACGTTCCCCACTTAGTGGTAAACATTGTTTTGTGTTGATCACTCTCCTTCACATATACCTGGTTATATCCTAAAAAAATGTCAAGTAGTGAGAACATTTCAAACCCAACTATTGTCTACAAAATTTTCTCCATTGAAGGCAAGGGGTAATGGTCCTTAAGTGATGCTTTATTTAGATCTCGAAAATTGACTTAGAGTCTGATATCACCGTTCTTCTTTCAGACAGGTACCAGGTTTGACACCCAGGTAGAATGTTTGATTGGATATATTATCTTGGACTTCACCAACTTGGTAAGCTCTTGTTCCATTAATGCCTCAACCTTTAGGTTGACAGGCCTTTGCTTTTATCGGACATGTTTAGACCCGTCCTCCAAGTCAATGGTATGTTGAATTATACCAAGTTCGTAACCTCTAAGGTCATCATAAGTCCAGGCCATAACTCCATTGTATTCATAACATATATCCCCTAGTCTTTCTTTATCTTTAGTCAGAACCTTTTTTTGACTTTCAACCTTTGCCACTCCCGACATCAAGTTCTTCATAATCTCTCTCGTCTGCCATGAACCTTCATTTGTCATTTCTTGCATCTTCATAGTCAAAAAGATTCTCAAGGGAATCAATCCTCTCGGAAGCTTATTCCCTTTTAATTGGATGACCTACCCATCAGAGAATTATGTTCCTAGGGTTGGAGTGTCAGGAATCATTCCTCCCTTTTGTATGAAGGTAGCTATCTAAGTATCATGATTGAAAACCTATCAATTCTCGTCATTATCCAGAATTGAGGGTTGGACAATGACCTGAACTACATTTTGTCTAGTTGAGTTGGAAGCCGGTTCAAATTGCGACCCAACTGATGCCATTTGATCAGATATGTTGTTCTAGGATCGGGGGATAACTTGTATGTTGAAGGCTTTGAAATTATCAATCAAGTCCCAGACTCGGTGTTTGTATGACCTCATTCGGGTATTCTTTGTTGTTGCTTGACCATGAACCTAGCTCACCACTAGTAGCTCTGAATCTCTGAAAACTTGTATTCTCTTTATACTCATTCTTTGTGCAAGGTTTAGGCCATGAACTGAGACCTCATATTCAGCATCATTATTCAAACATGAGAACATGAAATGGTAAGCTTTGAGTGTCTCGAATCCCATTAGAGAG
The DNA here is from genome assembly GCA_007258455.2 of Sequoia sempervirens. Lineage (NCBI taxonomy): Eukaryota > Viridiplantae > Streptophyta > Pinopsida > Cupressales > Cupressaceae > Sequoia > Sequoia sempervirens. Next base: position 993 of record VDFB02155122.1, on the reverse strand, counting down.
AGAAAATGGACACCCACACCGGCGTTGGCCTTACACTTTGCACCCTAAAAAAAAAGAGTCCATAGTCGATTATCAGACAGGTCATCAGATTTCTCCTCGTCCTTCACTAGTTTCAAAAAAATTGATCGTCATTAAAAATTACATGAGTGTCGAGCCCGATTGCATGGAAGTTGTCGAATGGATCAGAATCAATGAATTGGTTAAGCAACACTTCTTCAGGAGTTTTCTCACTTGTATCCTCTTCATCCTCTAGCATTTCAACACAATATTTCTCCTGTTGAGATATAGTATTATGTGTGGCTTCAAAGCATAGGAACGCATTGTCTACAATATGTTCGAGATGCAATGGCTCTAAAAGAATCTTCATCTTTGCTCCTTGCTTAGTCCTTAAAATCAAGTGGGACCAATCAAGTGCTAGATATCCACCAAGTTTGGCGGTGAAATCCCTTGATAGACACATCTTGAAAACTGGTGGAATGTCTATTACTACCACTTCCTGAGTGACTATTTGGCTCGGGCAGGAGAAAAGGGTCAGAGACAGGTCTTTTATCTGACCAATGGGCGGGACCTTTTTTCTATCTAGCTGCATGATTCCCCTTTCAAGGGGTTCATACTTAAGCCTTAAATCATTTGCCACTTGTTTTGGTATAACAGTCTTGCTAGCCCCCGAATCAATCATATTATTAAGCAACAATTTGTCTCCTACTATAAGCATTAAAAAGAAAGGCGTGGGCTTTCTCCTGCTTACCTCTTTCTCCTTAACATTACTCACGTTATTTGTATAAGCCATTGCTTTCAAAATCTGAGGGGGAAGCACGAATCTATCATTTTCCCTCTGATTGTTCAACTGAGTCGTGCTCACCTACAAACTTTTCCCTTCCACATTTAATGTTTCCTGAAGTAGGGTTTTCTGCTCGGGAATTGATATGATGTCCCATAATGACACATTGGTAGGTTCCTTCTTCAATTGCTCCTACGTGAAGCATCCCAACT
>VDFB02155121.1:0-31638 GCA_007258455.2 Sequoia sempervirens | reverse complement strand
CAATGCAGATGTACAAAAAGCATTGAGAATGATCTAGAAAAACCCACAAGCACCAAGAAACAACAGAGAAACATACACAACAACTAGAATTACCATAATTATACCAACTTTAATCAAGAACATTGATGGAACCCACAAAAACATTGTCAAAACATAGATCTTCATAACTTGAACAAATCTTTATGTAGACTTCTGAAACTTCCAGTGGATGGACTAGATACAATCAACAATACACCCTTTAGTCCACAACATTTGATCTTCAATGTACAAAACAAGAAACCTTCATGACCTTCATAGTTCCACTGGGAACTTGGAACTCTTTCTTTAACAATTTTATCAATATCCTTGACATATACAACCTTCAATACAATAATACTAATAGTGTTGACATCAATGGAAACCACATATCATTAACACAATCACAACATCCAACAATCTCCCCCTTTGAAATTGATGGAAACACATGATGAAGAAAACACCATCAACCCAACTCTCAATCAACACTTACTCCTTAGATTTTGGCTCTTCTTCCTTGAATTCTTCTACATGATCTTCTCCCCACAAGATTCTTTACTTCAAATAAGTAGTAGTTATTCACATGAATCTTCTCCTGCTTTGACATCAATGGAAAATATAAGCATTATCTTCCCACATGCAAGCTCTGAATCACATATTTGCACATCTAACTACTCCCCCTAAGTAGCAGCCACAAAGACATCGATTTGGATTAGGAAATATCTATGAAGCACACAAATGATGACATTAAATGCATCTTTAGTTCATATTAGGAGGGGTAATCACCCCTAGAATCTCTCTGAGATACTCAAAAGTATCCTTTGGCAACGAATTAGTGAAAATTTTTGCAATATGTTCTTTGGTAGGCACATACTCTAGTCTGAATTCTTTCTCAATCACTTTTTCTCTTAAGAAGTGAAACTTGATTAATATATGCTTGGTCTTAGAGTGTAGCACCAGATTCTTTGATATATTAATTGCACTTGAGTTGTCACAATAAATGGCAATAGGTTCATCATATACTACCCTGATATCTTTCAACATCTATTTCATCCTCATCACTTGAGTACTGTTATTTGTAGCAACAATATACTCTGCCTTAGTAGTAGATAGAGAAATGCAATTTTGCTTTTTGGTCAACCAAGACACTAGCTTCTTCCCTAGGAGGAAGGCACCACCACTAGCACTCTTCCTATCATCTACATTTTCCCAATCCACATTAGTATATGCATTCAAAGTAAGATCGTCATCCTTAGGATACCAAAGCCCAAAATCAACTGCTCCTTTCAGATACCTAAAGATTCTCTTAACAATAGTCACATGAGACTCTTTTGGACCTGTTTGAAATCTAGCAACCATACATACAACATTCATAATGTCTAGTCTGGTCTGAGTTAAATAAAGCAATCCATGAATCATTGACTTGTATCTTGTTTGATTTTCCTTAGGATAATCATCATTCTATGTCAACTTACATCCGGTTACCATGGGAGTACCAACAGGTTTTGAGTCATCCATGCCAAACTTCTTCAACAGTTCTCTCACATATTTGGACTAAGATATGAATATCCCCTTGTCTAATTGAGTAACTTGCAATCCCAGAAAGAACTTTGTATCTCCAATAATACTCATGTCTCAAATTCACTATTCATTTCATCAACAAACCTACATAGATTGTCATCTCTTCCAAAAATAATGTCATCAACAAAGAGGTCAATAATTAATTCTTTATCATGATCCAATTTAAAATATAAGTTGTTGTCACTAATACCTTTATTGAATCCAAGCTTCAATAAGGATTTATCCAATCTATCATGCCGGGCTCTGGGGGATTAATTGAGTCCATATAGAGCTTTCTTCAATTAGCAAACCATGTCTTCTTTGTCAGTCAACGTTGAAATCCATCAGGCTGTTCTATATATACTTCTTCTAACTGACCATTCAGAAAAGCTGACTTCACATCCATTTGATAGACTTTATAATTTTTATATGTAGTATAAGCAAGAAATAACCTTACAGCTTCAATTCTGGCAACAGGGGAAAAGGTTTCTTCAAAATCAATACATTCCATTTGTGAATACCTTTACATACCAGTCTTGCTTTATTTCATACCACTTCACCTTGTTCATTCAACTTATTCCGAAAGACCCATTTAGTACCAATCACATTCTTATCTTTAGGTCTGGGAACAAGTATCCATGTATCATTCTTCTCAATCTGCATATGTTCTTCTTTCATAGCTTCCATCTAGTGTTCATCAGTGCAAGATTCATTGACATCTTTTGGCTCAATCTTGGAAATCAGACAATACTCTTTTGCAATATTTCTTCTAGTTTTCACACCTTTATTCTTGTCTCCTATAATTTGATTTTCAAAATGATTTAGTTTTACATACCTCAAAGTTTTATGATTCTCTTGAACTTTTGATTCTTCTATTCTTTCTTCTACACTTGCACTTGTCTTTGCTTCTTGACTATCTTGATTTACTAGAAAAAGTTGAAGTTGTCTTACTGGAACATATGGCACAATTTGAAGTTGATTTTGTGTCTGAACATTCTTCCCTTTGTGTGTATTGTGTTCATCTGAATCATATCCACAATATCTGGATGATCTAGTAGAATCATCATCAACTCTAACATAATTTTCACTCTCAACCATTTTTCTCAGTCTTCTGTTACAACACTGGTAGGCCTTGCTTCTAGTAGAGTAACCTAGAAATATTCCTTCATCACTTCTTGCATCAAACTTTCCTATATCGTCATCTCTCTTGATGTAACACTTGCTTCCAAAGATTATGAAGTATTTAATATTAGGCTTATAACCAAACCATAGTTCAAAAAGAGTCTTACCAAAATTACCATTTACATTTACTCGGTTCAAAGTGTACACAATAGTGCTTACAACTTCACTCGAGTAGATGTGAGGAACATTTCCTTCAATCATCATTGTTTTAGCAATATCCAAAATTGTTATGTTCTTCCTCTCCACAACACCATTTTGTTAAGGGGTTCGGGGAGCAGATAACTGTCTTTTGATTACATGCTCTTCATAGAAAGAATTAAAATTCCTAAAGGTGAATTCACCACCTTTGTTTGACCTTACACATTTGATTTTCACACTTTTCTCATTTTCTTCCATAGCTTTGAAAATTTTGAACTTCTCTAATGCTTCAGATTTTTCTCTTAAGAAGGCAACCCATATCATTCTAGAATAATCATTAATAAGCAGCATAAAGTACTTTTCACCATGGAGACTTCTGACTATGGAAGGACCACATAGATCAGTATGCACCAACTCTAGTAATCCATTTGAATGATGTTGTTTGCTCTGAAAAGAGACTCTAGTATGTTTTCCCATCTGACACTCCTTGCAAATTGTGTTAGTAGGCTTCACTAGCTTAGGTAAATCTCTTATTGCTTGAGTGGAACTTACTTTGACTATGTTATCAAAATTCACATGACACAACCTTTTATGCCATAACCAGCTTTGATCTATTTAAGCAATTAAACAACTTTCACTAGCAACATTCAGGTGAAAAACATTTCCTTTTGTCTATTTACCTAAAGCAATTATATTTCCAGAACTTCCATATATCCTGCATCTTCCATCTTTGAACTAAAGATCATAACCCTTGACCACCATCTGTCCAACACTCAACAGGTTGTGCTTCAATCCTTCAACATAAAGAACATCATTAGTGTTATGCTTACCACCAAGGAAAATATATCCTCTTCCATGAATCACACAAGCATTGTTATCTCCAAATATTGCAATCCCACCACCATGCTTCTCTAGACTTACAAATTTTCTTTTGTCACCAGTAATATGATGTGAGAATGCACTACCAATGACCCACTCATCCTTTTCTTCAATTCAGGTTGCAAGAGATTTCTCAACTTTAGCAGATTTAGTAGCCACTAGACTATTTTCCTTGATAATAATGAAAACCCAATCATCTTCATTTCCATTTTCTTTATCAATCTCTTCATCAGTCACACCTTCTTCAGCAAAATAACATTTCTTTTGGAATCTAGATTTGTAATTATTAGATCTAGGAACTCTTTCAAGACACCTTGATGCAAAATGACCTATTTTATTGCAAGAAAAACATTTGATAGGCAACTTTCCTTTATACTTACCTTGTCCTCTACCTTCTTTCTTCATAATCATTGCTTCCAACTCTTCTACCTCTCTTTCTTCATCTTCAAGCTATTTCATTTCTTCCTCATACTTGAATGTGTTTCTAGAAATCTCTCCTGGATCATATCTTTGCTTGTTTCTTCCAGATATAGTAGCTTTGAATGTAGTTTTAGTCTTTGGAGTAGATTCACCAAATTCGCTCAACTCAAAAGCATCAAGTTTACCAATTAGTGTATCTCTTGTCACATTCATTAATGATCTGGTTTCTTCAATAGCATGAGCCTTCACTTTGTAGGAGGGAGGAAATGATCTGAGCACTTTAGCCACAATTTCTTCCTCTTCCAGGGTACCACTGACACATCTAATACCCATCACTATTTCATTTACTCTTTGCATAAAAGAAGAAATATTTCATCTTCACCCATCTTCAAATTTTCATACTTGCCTTTCAAACTTTGTAGCTTAGCCATCCTCACATGTACATCTCCTTCATACAAAGTTTCTAACTTCGTCCACATCTTATGAGTTGTATTAAGACCTATCCCATTTGTCATTTTTGAATTTGTTAGAGCACTCAACAAAGCTTCCATAGCCCTAACATTATTCTCAGCCTCTTTAATCTCATCAATACTGGAAGGACCATTCTGAGGAATAACATATATGTTCTTTGTAATTTTCAAGAAGGGTTCACCAATACACCTCAAATGACACTTCATGCTATTTTTCCACAATGAGTAGTTTGTTCCATCGAATCTAGGACTACCCTTCTTGTATGATGCTATCTTGGATCACCTCAAGCTTTTAAAATTCATTAGAGGAACTTTCTCTAATACCAATTGTTGGAAAAACAAGGACAAGCAACTGAGAGGGGGGGTGAATTAGTTGTCACACAATATTTAAACTTTTTCAAACTTAACTTAATCTCATATTTGATGAATGAACAATAAACCATGAACAAACAACACATCAAACACATATAGAACACCAATATTTTTTATGTCGAAATCCTATTAGGGGAAAAACCACGGTGGATGTTAGTCCACAATATTATACCCTATTAAGAGTATAAAAGAAATAATGGGAATGAACATGCATTTAGGCACACTACCTAGAGCTCCCTGCTTAAATACAAGAGGGATCACTACCCAATAATACACAACAATACATATTAGATCCACAAGGAATGAACTAAGGAAATAGCTTCTTCACAAGCCTAGTTGCAGTTCCAATTAAGCACATAAAACCTTCTTCACACTTCGTTCAAACTTCTTCTCACTCTGCTCTGCAATCAAATGATTTGGACACTATTTGCACATCTAAACTTTTTGTGGCATACATTTTCTCTTATGCACACACTAACTTCACTCAAATAATCACTCTTATATATCCACAATATGGAATTACATCAACCTTGTTGGCCAAAATATAAGACATGTTAGCCCAATTTTACAAACAAAATTTCAATGTGGATCAAACATCATTGGCTAATATCATGATGCAACCCAAAACAATATTCTTGAGCATTCCAAACATTCAAAATTAAATCTTCAAGGATCCACAACACGCTACAACCATCATGTCGACCAAGAACATGAAAACCTAAACATACCGAGAAAAATCTTCGACCATGAGCACACCAATCAATGCAGACGTACAAGGATAGAGAATGATCTAGAAACATCCATGAGCACCAAGAAACTACAGAGAAATATCTGCCACAACTAGAATTACTAGAATTATACCAACTTTAATCAAGAAAACTAATAGAACCCACAAAACACTATCAGAACATAGATCTTCATAACTTGAACAAATCTTTATGCAAATTGTGTTATCAGGCTTCACTAGCTTCACTCCTATTTTGAAGGAATAAATAATATGCAAACACTATGATATTCAAGTATTCTATTGTGATTGGTAAGTTGGTCAAATGCTTAGATCAAAATAGACACCTTTTCTTAATTTCAAGTTCTTAATCACTTTGATTTTAAGTATGCTTAATAAGTTTTGAAGGAAATCAAGCACTAAAGCGATTTTAATTGCTGTTCATTTTTTTGACCACACTCCGCCCCAGCACCGGTATAAAAGGGGATGAAGGCTCTTTTTTGTATTAAGCAGAGACGAACTATGCGCCATTCATGCGGAGACTGCTCCACCCCTTTACCAGCGTATCAGCACCTTCGCCTGCCGACTTTCTTCGCTTCGCTAACTTCTGCGGATTCTGCTTTTTGGAATTATCATCGGGTTTTGATTTTGGGTTTCTCGCCGCCATGTAAATCCTGGCTCAATATCAGTCATCCATTGGATATCGGTCATTGATTCAATTTTCCATGCCAGGAATTCATTTACATTCAAATGCTGACTCTGAGAATCTGATGTGATGATGTCTTTGTCACCTTGATTGTCATGTCGAGTCATAATTAGGTGGGAATTTATTTCACCTAATAGTTCCAATATCTGCAATTGAAGTTTTTTTTTAAGGGTCTCAAATAATTTTGGTAAATGGTAGCTATTTTTCATTTGCACCATATTAAGAAAATTGAGAGCTTTGTAACTCTCTCCTTGTGGATTTGTGAAGAAACCCTCTACGTTGCTTTCTTACGCCATTTCACTTCTATGTTGGTACTTTAGTTTAGTGTTCATTCCATCAACACTGCTTGGGATTTCTAAAATTAGAAACAGATTATTAGCCAGTTTCTAAAACATTGCACTATGTTATAACTTCCGGGTAGGATACAGTTTCTTTCTTTCCTTTGAGTTTAATGACATTTTCTTGGTTTTCTTACGTATTGTTGTTTCATTTATTGGATGTGATTGTTAGTGTGTTTCAAATTTTCCATACTCATTTTCACTTTATTTTTCTTTTATTTTCAGCCTAAAACACCTTGTTTCCTCTTGTTTTTTTCCTTTCCCACATTTCCAAATCAATCTTTATCTCAATACATCAATTGAGGATGTTTATAGAATCACTTGATCGAATGTCAAGGTTTGGCCTTGCTAAGTGTTTTTTCCCAGGCATTTTTTGGGAGTAGTTCCTTTTTGGGTATAAGGTGTTAGTGGGTTGGCTTGTTCCTTAACTGTGTGTGTAGTAGGCATTAAATCCAAAATATTCAATGCTTGATGACTGACCAGTTCTTGTCTTAGGGTTTTGATTTTAAACTATCTTTAGGTATTTGGTTTTGGTAGATTTTTTTGTGTTTTAATTATGGTTCAATGGAGGGTAAGCTAAAGTCCCAATACTCAAACCCGATCTTTAAAACCTTAGAGAAGAAGCCTATGTTTTCTGAAAATTTTCTTGGAGGTCGCTTGTTAGGTTATCCTTTTCAATTACCTTCTTATCAAGGTAAAAGTTAGTCTAGAATTCCGATCCTCATACCTCGATGTTTTAAAAGAGAATTCTTTATTAGAATGAGTTTAATTTATTCTTTATTTCAAAGAATATTAAATTAAAGAAGTCTTAAGTGAAGTGTCCAAGGTTTGATCTCAAAATAAGAGTAATAAATTCAAATGTCAGACATCAAGAATAACCCTTGGTAAGTATTGAACTCACAAACAAGTGTTAAGTAACATTCTCGATCCTTGACATCCAAAAGCCTTAGAAATATTTTTGAGTATCACTAATTGGAACTCCCCTCTAAAAAATATGAAATTATTACAAGAGGTAAATCAAACACCTGTCTCCCAACTCTCGAAGGGTTTTAACCTATTTTTGAGTGTCGCTAGTTAGTGGTTCTTCTTGATGACTATGTGTGCTATAAGCAAGGAGTAAACCAAAATCCCAACACCCAAATCTTGATAGATCATAGGAGAAGCTCAGACTTCCTTCAATAAAGATGCTTTAGCCCCTTCGGTAGATTGTAAATTTTAGCTCCAAGGATCAATTCCTAAAAATACCTACTTTTCCTTAGACTCTTTTAACAAGTTGATGCTTTATATTCTAAGGTATTTATCAGTTTTTAAAATCTTGATTAAAAGGTATGTTATATCCTTGAAAGTATTCACTATGGATTTATTTTAACACATGGTGTATTTTATATACAGGAGATATTCCACCAAAGGATCCTATAGAGATAAAGTACCAATACAAAGGATACCACCCACCATCAAAGATGTTCTCTCCATACAATGAGATTGGTGACACTAACCTTGTTCATGTGGACATTGATATATTTAAGAGAAGTATCTATGATGAAGAAACCAGAATATGTGCAGCCACAACATTAGCCAATTCTAGACTAGTGGAGGCAACTTCCTTCCCTAGAACTATGCAATCTTCAAAGTTGGTAATAACATGTGATGAGTATTACAATCACAAAAATAGAAGGATAATGGGATCAACAGGAGTTTTGGTGTTGGTTGTTAGTGTATACATGATCAAAAGAGTCTTAAGGATCCTTACCTCTCCCAAAAATAAGGCTATGGATATGAAGAAAGCAGTAAAGTACTTTGAAAGAAATGAGGCAAGTAGTCTTAATCTAATCAATAGTAAGATGTTTCTCAACCCAAAAATATGGCCCTCAAGATAGGCTAGGTACAACACAAATGAATTTAAGGAGGACACCAATGACCTAATTATTCCATTAAGTAGAGTGTTTGGGTGCCCTCATGCTATGGATTTCTACCCATTGATGGTTAAGTTTATCTTGACCATGAATGAAAAAAAGAGTATGATTATTGATTAGGTTATAGTAATTAGTGATAAAATCCATGAGAAATTGAAGACTATCCTATAAACCACTAAGTTCTATATGACATCATACTTGGTGTACTTATTGGCTACTCAATCCACTTTCCCTAGATTAAATAGAGTAGATTTCTTCCAACTTTGGGAGGTTACAATTTATGAGCATTATCCTTAGCTAAAGTTGGAGGGTAGTTATACCAATTTCTATGTTGTTAATGACAACTTTATGTATGCATTAATTAGAGTGTTGGAGGGAGATTTCTCTAGGAGAATCTCTAATGAAGCCATTATAGAGATCAAAATATGGGGGTATTGGTCTATTCAATTCAAAAAAATTACATACATTAGAGTGGTTAGCTTCCATAATACTCCACTAAAACTTCTGAGGTACCCATAAAACAAAATAGTCTTGTTGGAATTTTGTAGACAGGTAATCGAAATTCATTAGTTAATAGTGGGGAAACACAAATCTAGGTATAGTTTCCCCATCAAGATGGGAGTGTACTCATGTTCCAATATGAAAAAAAACAAGAGTGCAAAGGTAGAGTTGGAAAAATACTATCTTGAAATGTACAATGATGTCGGAGCTATATTTGACCCAATTGAGAAGATTAGCAAGGTAATAGGCTTTGTCTACATCCATGAGCCTATAATTGAATATCACTAGGAAAATTGTGTGGAGGAATTCAAAGTGAGAATGAAAGATTACTGTTGACTAATGGTAAATTTGATTGTCTTGCACAGAGGCTAGAGGATCTAAAGATTTGAAATAAAATGGGAAAGTCTTAGACCCCATTTACAGCGGGCAACATACTTACAACCAAACAATCTTCAATGAAGATTGTTCTATAGAGGAGGATGATAACATTAAAATGAGGGTATCTAATGTTAAGGCTTGCTCCTTTAGGTGGATAAAATCTCCTTTTCTAATGATGGAGTTTCCCAAACCTATTAAAGCTTCAAAGAAGGAAAAAGTAAGAGAAGGATCCTTTGGTGTAGTAGCCAAGACAAAGAAGGCTTCACCTCCCTAGCAAGGTTGTAGGAATGAAGAGAAAAGAGAAAGAAAAAATTGATATCTTTTTAAGTGAGGACATTGAAGAAAAAAATAGTTTGGTCAAAAGAAAAATGACTAGAGAAACAATTCAAGAAAGGGATTCTTAAAGGAAGGTCCAACAAACTTATTATTCCTCTCCTACACACAAATCCCCTCTACCATCACATCCTCCTTCTCCATTATCACCACAAAATACTCCTTGATATCCTCCTCCATCTCATACACCCTCTTCACCTAATCCACCTCCACTTTTAGGGGTTCCCCTTCACACGACCTTTCCCCTCCTCCCACTCAAGAAGATGAACACCATGTTCTAGAGGAGGAGGCACCCAATAAAACAATGAAAGAAGAGGTAGTGCTGGAGGAAAGTGAGATTCAAAGAGAAGTTCCTACTAAGGATATATAGTAGTTGAAGAACATGCAGAAAAAGAAGTGGACCAAGTAAAAGATGCTCAATATGAACAAGTCTAGGAAGAGAGGGAAATGGGAGTTGAAACTGAGAAAATGGAGACTAAGAAAATGACTTAGAAGGATCCCTTAACACAAAAATCATCCCATCTCTTCCAAGAGAAGTTCCCTCTTAATATTTGGCTCAACCATAGAATTCAAAGGAGACAAAGGACATGCATGAAAGTTAGTTCAAAAATATCCTTAGCATACTATCAAAAGCCTTCTATTCTCCAATAAAAAGTTGGAAAATGGCTAGAAGGATATGAAACATAACCATGGACGAGTAGTGAAACATATTAGCTCAAATAACTGTCCCTTTTATGGATAAGTTCAAATTTAAGATAAGGTTGGAGAACTACTATATTACACAAGTTGATTTTGGAGTGCAGACAAGGGAAGGGGAGCAACAATCTCTGCAGATGTTTGTTTCTGCTATCCTAAAAAGGATATAGAAAGAAGAGAACACTAAGTAGGAGCTCAATGCTCAAGTGGCACAATTAACATGTATTACAAATTTAATTGGACCAGTAGATACAACTACCCTTGAGTCTACAAGTTACAAGTTGCATTAAAGGGAGAGGTTAGACATTTTGACAGGTTGAAAGATGGATTCTAGTAGTAAAGTAATAGAAATTTTATTTTTTTCCCTTAGCTAATGTGGTGCTAAGGAAGGCAATAAATTCCTATCATTGCATTAGCGATGAGGATAGTCTAGCCCAACAAGTTGAGGTGGGTATAGAGAAAGAGTTGTTGTTTTGGGAGGATTACATCCCAATTTTGTAGAGAATAAAGGAAACTCCCACAAAAAATATAACCAAAGTTACAATGATTAAAGAGGAAGATCAGGAAAAGCTTCCTAAATGGTTAAGGGATATGCAACTAAGAGTCAAGATCTTAAATGAGTGTACAACAAAATTAAATAAGAATAGGGATCTAGATGAACAAGCTATGACTAAGATTTAGGAATTTGTTAAAGACTCAGAATCACATTCTTGGAAACACTGGTTTTGGTAAAGGCTCCTCATAAAATGGTGGAAGAACTAAACAATTTGATGTAGGGGCAAGTTACCCAAGTGGCTATTGATAAAATGATGAATAAAAAGAAAAGATTCACTCCTTCTAGGAAGAGTTGACTACCTTTGTTAGTCTACAAGAACAAATGGAGAACTCTTCTTTTGATTAAAGAATACAAATTTGGTACCATTGAGGCCCACCAATGGAGAAAATGAATGAAGTGATATTTGCATTCACTAACAACTTCTTTAGCTAATTGAAGATAGAGTTCCCAATTTTATTTTATTTTCAATGTGTTGTAATGAACCAACACCCATGCTATAATATTTAAACTGGTGTTGGATTTTAGTTTAGTTTCAACTAGATTTTTTAGCCTCTTTATTTTAAGTTTAGTTGGTCTCAAAACTAAAACTAAGGCACCCAATTAGCTTTTAGTTGTACATTAGTTGAAATCAATTAGATTTCGGTCATTAAAGTTAGTTTCAATTAGTTTTTAATTTCATATCCAAAATTTGAGGAACTCATTGTCCTATATATTTTTGATTATGGATCATTTCAAAGGATCCAATTTTGATGTATTATTGCATAATAAACTTATATAAATTCTCAGCATGGATTTCCTACTAACTACATGTAAAGATTATTTTTTGATAAATCAAAGGATTGTGCCTATTTGTGTGCATCTTAATCTAGTGTATTAGTAATGGTATCAAGACTATTTTATCTTATTTAAGTTGAAAAAATTAATGAAATCTCTTATATTATTTTAGAATTAAGTAATATTTTGTCTTAGACCTATGCATTGTTGAACACACCAGAATACTAAGAGGGGCCTGGTGAATCAATATGCTTCAAAATTCAATCCCAATTAATGATTGTTGATTCTAAGTTAGATAAATTAATCATTCCATAACTTGAAAAAAATAGGAAAGAAGATAAGCACACACATAAGAGCACAAATGACACTAGATTTACATGGAAAACCCCATAGGGGAAAAACCACAATGAGAAATGCTACTAGGAGCTACTGTCCTAATCCAGCCTCACAAGTAAATAATAGTTACAACTTTGATTTTGGGCTACAACCCAAGGAAGAAACTATTCCCTGACTTTGTTTTAGGGGATAAAAACCAAGGAAGCTACTACTCGCTAATTGAAAGAAAGAACTATAGTATGATTGGTTTATGGGTTCAACCATTGATAGTCATCAATTTTTCACATTAGATCTATAGCGGATCTTGTCATGCTTTGCTCATGCACTCATTCATATTCAAAGTCTTTCATGATCCTCTTCACATCTTTGATCCTCTATATATATATCATTCACACACTTGCAAAATATAAATTCAATCAGCCATAAGCAAGAAATTATAAAACTTGTAGCATGTCAGCCTACATCTTCATTGGTGGTATAGAAAAACGATAATACATTATTTAAATTTCACCTAGATGAGTTAGAATGACTCATAAAAAATATATAAACACTTCTTAGACTCTATTCAACTTAAATTAGCGGTACACATCACTAACATACCATAGTTGGCCTCAACAATAATATAACTTCACAAACTAACTTGAAACAATAATGCAGTATTAGAAACAAGAAATTTCTACATGCACTTCATACCTTGAACACTATGAGACATGTGGAGTGTCCACACCAAATCATACAACTAATCTTTACATTCTTCTACTGGTGCAAGTAATCAAACATATGTTCTGTTGAAGAAATGGCATTTGGAACCAACTTTAACACTTTATCACTTGAAGTTTGAAACTATAGAGCACCAAACCACTTAAAATTGTAATATAACATGCAATGGACATCATTGAGTATGTCCCCAAATATTCTTGGTCAAACCTAAGTTACATCCAAAGGAATGCTGAGCATTCCAACGAGCCTTCATATCCACTTTGCATTGCCAAAGCACAGACTGAAACTCTATCACTTGTAACTTTCATTGAGGAAGGTTTAATGACTTGAAACATTGGATATGATACCTTTCCATCTCTATTAAATTATCTTTAGAACCACAAGACTAAATATTGCTCTACAAAAGGATGCAACATTGTGTCTCTGCCTTAGAGAATATACTATGAATTCCTTAGACACAACTTTTGCAACTTTCAACTAAGTGCAGTGGCCCAAACTAACAAGATATTATTGTAGGCAATCTGAAAACATATTAGGACATGTGTATGCACCTTTGCATCATACTTATACAACAAACTAATCCATACATTGCATTGCTGACTTGCACCATTTGATATCTCTAAACATCAACTATCTTCAGAGCATATACAATCTTCAACACACTGTTGACATCAATGACAACCAATATTATCAAATTGTAACTTGTATGTTTGATCGCATTCTGGTTTGATAAAATATGAAAATATTTTGTTTGATTATACTTCCTTAGAAGATTGCATCATTATTAATAATAAATATGTGAATGCCTATTTTCTTTGATAATGGTTTGTAAGATTTCATTTGAAAGTTCAAAATTGATTAATGAAATAGGTTTTGTCATTATCCATTTAATTTAGAGTTTAGTTAATTCTTTCTTGTTACCCTAAATCTTTTGAATTTTCTTTTAGAATTAATTTGAAATCATTGGTAAAGAGCATTTAAAGTGATACAAAATTTGCTATAAATCTACACATGCAATTGGTTTCTTGAATATTAGATCCACCATTGCATGTTAGTGAGATCAATTCTAGAAAATCTAACCCAAGTCCCTTGTTGAAACACATTAACAACGACCAAATTTCTATCCCACATGGTCAAGGCCTAACTATAAAAGAACATTGGATTAGTTTTCTAATTTTCAAGAGGAGCAATAATTCACTACTTCTTAACAAGTTGGATGTGTTAACACCACCCTAACCAATTTGTATGATACTCCATTTGTCAAAACTAAGTGCTGTTCTCCTTCAACCCTAATGAGGCTATCATGTATTGAAAGTTGTAAAAATAAAAAATAAAAAGTCTAGGGTGTTTCTAGTCATTTTTCTAAGTGTGGAAGAGTTTTTAGAGTTTCAAAGTTTTTTGTCTAGCCATAGCTTTCCTTAGACTCTTGCCTTTCCCCCTTTGTCTTATTGGGATTTCATACATTTTATCGTGGTATCCTTTTCCCCTAATCCTTGACTTCAGACATTTTGGACTTAGATATGCAAGCATACCTCAAACTTGCTACTTTTGGGCATGATGTATAACATATCCTTGATCCTTTTCATTATACTATATTTTAGATTCATGGTTTTAATCATCCTTTATCAACTTGCCTTTTGACACGAGTAATAAATTATCGCCAACACTTGAACCTTGTTGTTTTGCACTATGTCATCTTATTGGCTTTATGAGTTTAGACCTATCTTTATTTACATACCTTGTAGAATGAATTCCTTGGTATCCCTAATCCTCAACTCTTGATATTCTTTATGTATCTTTTTGGAGTATGTGATGTAAAGATTCTTTTATTTGTTTATTTTTAGGGATGAGATGAGTTATGTTCCTTTCCCTCAATCCCTAACAAATGGATGATTTATATGGCATACTTGACCCTCATGTAAGGAAGTTAAGGTAGCAGAACAACTCCCTACACTAATCTTGAGAGGGAAAAAATGCAAAATTTTACAGATCTTTAATAGTTACAAAAACATAAACAAAAATAAACACAAATATCATGCATACCACAATGCAATGATTTACATGGGGAAAACCCTTTCGGGAGAAAAACCCCACAATCCAAAAGCTTCCCAATATATTATTCAAAAATAAAAAAAATACAATATACTTGCAGAGCAAGCTTCTCACAGGAGTATCACCACCAAAGATCAAGAGACAATACTATCGTTATCAGACTCTCAGAATACACCCTCGTCTACATGCATCCCAATCACTTATAACAAGCTTTTTGGAACCTTCTAGAATTAGGGTTTTACAAGGTCATTTTTCATTTGACATGTTAATGAAAAATCCTTGATGTGTTAGAGGGAAAAAACCTTGACGTGTCAACGAGAAAACCTTGACATGTCAACGATTTTTTTTTTGTACAATATTTGCATGATCAGTCGCCACATACCAACATACATCCTATCAACAATAAACTGTATATAATTGCAAGGTTGAGCCACATTTTCCCAACACCTCAAACCCTAAAACCCCATAACTCTTTCATTTTGAACTATTCATTTCTACCTACCTCTATGCGATGACTTAGGTCACCATTGATGACTAGATTTGACCTCACATCTAGTCCATGAGGATTTTTTAGCAAAAAATAGCTTTTCATCTCAAGAGCATAGATTCACACACAAGTCCAATGGTCATCACAAATTTCCTTCTTACTATTGTTTAACAATCATACAAATTTACACCATAATTTATGACAAATGTATTCTTTTTTCTTTAAAAGTGATTTATTTTTCCCTTTCAAAATGTAGCTTCCTTCTAGGTAAGAATTGTTCTCTATCAGATTTAAATTTAACCAACAATTAATTTTTAGCCAACATTTCAATCCTTATGATCATAAAAAGATAATTTATGATTTTAATTTGAGATATCTTTCATGGTTTCATCTACACAAGCAAACACTTTAAAAAAAATATGCTCTTGAGTAATCTCCAACTAGTTGTAGTAAAAACATATTGACTTTTCCACTTGTCAAACTATATAATCTCTTCACCCTCTCATTTTTTTTACATGTTCTAATATTAATGTAGACTCCAAAATCAAATACATAAAAAATAATGAAATAAAAGAAACATACAAACAAATACTACATTGATTTTCAATATTGCTTAAAACTACCTTCACTCTTTCCACATTTCCAACTACCTTAAAACTAACTATTAACTACCCAGTACAAATTATAAATTATAAACTAAACACAAAATTATTAAATAACTAGAATCATATCCCTAACAACATGGACATGAATCGGCCTTGGCAGACAGCCAGACAGACCTCAGCCGACACCTCACAAAACAGAAAAAGAAACATGTATACCTCCTGCTATTCGAAAGCATTAAAACATCTCTATTGATTTAACATCTAGTAGCTATAAAGAAAGTTAATTATATAATGTACCTGCTAATCACAAAATAGCAGAGTAATAAAACGATCATATATATATTCGTCTACTTGATCTTACATTTACATCCCAACAAATAATTGTACTGCTAATGATTTATCTTTGATTCAGATAGTACATGGTGAATGCATACAATCCTAACGAAATAAGGTCAGCACTGTTGCATGAACCGAATGTTCTGAGTTGGCCTCAACATTTAGATCAAAACTCCTCATCTGATTTGATTTATGACTTCTAATATCTGATTCTGCTGGCACCACAGAAGTGCTTGCATTCTTGATTGAACAAGTCAGATTCCTTTGCTTGTCTTTCCCGGTCAAGTAAGAAAAGTCCTCCCACTCCAACGAGGGCTTCCATGCAGATTTACCTTTCATGGCACTGCTGTCCACATTTACAGCCGTAGAAATCTCTGTTGCAGAAGAGAAATCCAATCGTTTCTTTTTCAAAAGCTTACCCACTGCTTGGATCCTCTCCACCAAACTGAAAAAGGCTTGGACTTCATCACCATCATCATCTGCTGTTGTGGGAGGTTGGCTCTCCTTTTCTCCATCACTTTCAGGCTTTCTCCTCTTTTGAGTAAACTGTGACTTCTGCTCTGGGCCATTGGAATTCATGAAGAAGAACAGAATTTTCTTACCACTCACAATATCGAATAATCTGTTTTTAAATCTACAAATGACTTATAATATATGAGACTATTCCGAATTCCCAATATGCAGGAGACACCTTGGAAACTACCGCAGAATGAAAGGAAAGATATTGTATTCTCTGGACAGTTGAGAAGCAATTCTATTCAATGCAATTCATGATAAAAGTTAATAAAGCCCTTACAATCAAAGTCCAAGTCCTCCACAGACCAAAAAGCTCAGTGCATACACAATCTCAAGGTCGTCTCTTTATATAAAGAAGAAGCGTAAGCAATGGAGGGGTCACAAGGATACGTATGACAGAAGGCAATCGTGACTTTGTGCAATTTTCTTACATGAAATGATTTAAAAAGCTCTCCTCCTATAAAGAAAAGTGAAGGAGAAGGCTAAAGTCTTAAGTACTCTTTGAAAAGTTGTATTCTGGCCGGCGGGCACATGTTAACCGTCTTCCTTCTGATTAAATCTACGGTGGTTTTTGGGTACTACTTTTCTCTTTTCCAATTCTACACGCTACATTCCTAAACGAATACGTCATAAAATGTGAAATAAACCTAACATCAATACCAAAAACGTGGACTTTGAAAATCTTACGATAGAAGAGTAGAAATTATTACACGTGTGAGGGGGGACACTAGATTCAGAGAAAAATCTATAAGCAACTAATGGTCGGTGTATTTTTCTGCAACTCTTGGTCTTATGGATTGTTTGGTCTGTTGAATATTTAAAAAAAACCCTTTTTATATATGAAATAATAAGATCTTTAGTAATTGTCATAGATAATGAGATGTGGAAATACCAATTTTTAATATTTATCATTTCATATGGAATAAATTTTAGTTAAATTAAGGTAATTAATTAAATAAATTCTTTAAATAAAACAAAATAAAATGAAATAAGTATTTCTTTGAAATTAATGTAAGGTGGATGTTGACTATTATGACACAATGACCAAGATACATAAGGCTTAAGAATTTGATGTCAGAAGCTTAAGAATCAAGAGTTTGAGATCTTAGAACACATTCACAATTTAAATTCTAGATAAATATAAGAGTTAAGTGTAATTAATCAAAGTGAATTAAATAAATTTTATATGTGATGAAAATAAAATGAAATGTAATACTTGCATTTCCTTGAAATTAACATGAAATGGATGTTGACTATTATGGCACAATGACCAAGATACATAAATATAAAACTATAAAGGGATTTGATGTCAAAGGCCTAAGAACTAAGAGTTTGAGATCCTAGAACACAATCAAGCTACCATGATTCAGTCAAAGTGGCATGATTCTATCTTGAGGAGAGATAGACCATTGGTACCGACAAAAGAATTTTCTCTAGTGTATATCCATGTAAATAAGAACTAGGTGGTGCTAAGAAGCACCATTGGGGCTTACTATAATAGTGAGGAAGAGATATCCACTTTCTTCGTAGTCAAGCAAGCTCCAAGACTATTTCAACAACAATGGGAAGACAAAATGAATAGAGGTTTCAATTGCTAAAGTAGATAGAGTAGTTGATAGTTGAACCGACAAATTTTAGTAATAAATATGTGAATGTATTTTTTAATTAGATACTCCCCATGTTATTTGACAATTATAATGTCCTAAGGTGATGCATTTAAATGTAATCCCCAAGCATAAAATTTATAACCTTTGGCATATTGGTTAATAGGTAATTGTAATATTCTACAAGATTCAACAAGAGAAAAAATAATAATTGAATTTAAATTCAAAGGGATGGGATTGTGATCATGATTTTTTCCCAGGGATAGAACTGCAAGCATTTTTTATATAGGATGGGAAATGCTTTAGGAAATTGATCAACAATGCTCTAAAATAATAGTATGACATAATAAAATGTTGGATTTGGGTTTTATGTCAACAAATACACTAGAAGTGCCCAATATTTGTTAAGATTGTGCGTCAAATATATTCAGAAAAGTGGTGTAAAAAATGTGGGAGAAAGGGTTAAGAGTATCCACTTTTCTCTACTATATTTTCCCTCTTTTGGTGTGCATACAAATTTAATGAACATTTATGCCAAAATAAAAATAAAAGTGATATAAAAGATAAAGCACTTCTAAAATTTGAGCAACTTTAAAACACGTATGTCTTTCCAACCTATGAAAACTCTTTTAAAAAAAAATGATAGTCTAGCCCCTTGAGTTGTGTTTATTATGAAAGAGTGCATACAAATTAATGATAAAAAAATGAAAATAAAAATTATGAGTAAAAATTTACATGTAAAAACAAATCATGATATATAAATATAAAAATTAAGTTTAAATGATGCATACATGTTATATACTTACTTATATGTTTCATCAATATGGAAGGAGGATGTGGATATCCCCTCATTATTACCTATAATGATAAATAATAAATTGTTCAATAGGTGAAAAGATAAATTGAATAACATTAATTGTAGAATATATTAAAGAAAATAAAATATATAAATATAGGAAAGAGATTAACTAATGAATTTAGTGAAATAAAAAGTATGCGGGTCTATCTAAATGGGACAAACATATATTTATTTTTCAAATCAATGCCCTCAAAGGTTCTATGATAGAAGGATGGTGATAGAGATGTCTTATAATTATATCTTTCTCTATGAACATAAGTAGTGTATAAATATGTCAATTGCCATAGATTGTAACATATATTTCATGCACTTTATTATTTTAAGATCCTTTAGTGGGCACTCATATGTGTATCTTTCCTCCACTATCATCATTTTTATGTCATCATTTTTATTTATATAAGATGTGATAGGTAGATTATTATAATTTCCATCAAAACAAAATAAACATGTTATCAAGTTAGCATTGCAAGAATTCTCATCATTCATTTTTATTTTAGTACACTCATCATGGTAAGATATAAAATATTTATTTTCATGACCATCAATATCCTCTATGTGTATCATGATATACTTTAAGAAATAAAAATTTAATTTGTTTATTGAAATGCTAATGAATCCATTATAGAGAAGCGTAAAGATATAGGTCATTTTTTCAATAGATAACAATTTTTTTTCCATATACCATTTTTTACAGAGATTGTATATTCTAATTAATATATAATTTTAAATTATATTTCTAAATTTATTATCAATATATTTAAGTTTTAAACAAAACTTTTGAAATAGAGTGAATATTTAAAATAAAAATTACCCCTAATAAACTAGAATCATTAGAGCTCCAATCATTATATATAATAGCACAGTTTGTGTCTATCATAGATAATTAAAATATATATCTAGATTTTTTTAGATTGAGGGAAATTTTTGAAATATTGGAAAATGAAACACTTTTGAAGAACTTAAAAATACTCAAATATGGGGATCAAAAATGTCAAAATATTCAAATGGTGATATATAGCCACTAAAAAAAACCTTTGATGTGTATCATATTTTTGTTAATAAGATCTTAAATTTCATGTTTAAGTGTGATGCACCTATCCATGGTATGCCCACATGTGTCTCATGACATTTATAAAAATTACTAGCCTTGAATTGTTGTGGGATATCATTAGATATATTGATATTTTTAACAAGAGGTAAACTAGTAAGTTGTTATTGTAAAATTTATTTTCATATTACATGTGGAGGATCTTCCAATTTATTGACATCTCTAAATATTTATGATTATATATGATTAATGCTTATATATTTTGATATAGATAAAAATGGGTTTTGAAAGGGGCTGTACCCTTTTATAAAGACATACTAGCATTAAGAAAATGAAGTGAGTACCATGAGATATAAGACTAGTAAAAAAAAAAAAAGTAATATAGGAACATACAAAAAATAGAGGAACAACAATAACATAGAAGAAAATACCTAATTTTTATTAGCTAGTTTTTTAATCCCACTAATAGTTTCCATTATTTGGTGATAAAATTAACTTGATCAATCAAAGAAACCCCTAGGGAGTTAGCTTTAATAACAATGATTTTTCCTCTTTGAGTTGTGATCTCCACCCTATTTATCTTTCTTGAGTCCTCATGTATAGTTTCCCCTTAAAATATTTGTAGCTCATTTTGTAAGCATAAAGACTAGAATCTTTTTTTTATGGTTTGATAGCTAAAATTGATAATATGGGATATATTCTCATTCGAATCCTCATGATTATTCTTTAGGGTGTGGAACTTCAACTCCAAGATCTCCCAACTTTGGAAAGTGGTAGCATTTTTTTTTAATTTTCTACCATATGTCTTCACCCATTTAAGGTTTAAGTTGTTCCTTATCTTGGTTGAACATATAGGTATGTGTAGGATCATCATGGAAAAAATAGGCCCTTAAGTGGAAAAAAATTCAAAAAAATCAGAGTTAGGAAACTTGACATAAAAATTTGAATAAGTTATCTATATTATTTAAAAAATATGTAAGAATAGGATCTGTAGCAGATTGAATTTAGTTTCTAAACTACTAGGTTTATTTAAAAAAATAAAAATCTATTTGGTGAAAATTTGAAATTTCAATGTAGTAGTACTTAAAACTTGGGGAAAAATAAGAAGTAGGTGTTTGTCTGACCACCCTAACCACAATAATTTATGATAAATTTTTTTTATAAGATTTTAGATATAAGTAGAGGTCTCATGTCCCGATGTGATGCATATTTTTTTAATTTTTTTCCAAGTAAATAATTAATTATGAATTTTTTATTAAAACTTTTAAAAATATAAAAACTCATATGTCTAACCACCTTAACTTGGTCAAAACTTCATGAAATTCAACTCTTTTTTTTCAATCCTATAGTATGCGAAGCATAGAATGTGATGCATTTTTTGGATTCAAAAAATGTGATACCATTTGAAATCTATAGATGTTTTTCAATCAGCCTATCAATCAGGACTTTAGTTGTAATTCAAATAGAAAATGAATAATAATAATTTATTAAATTTAAAGTAAAGTATAATTTATATTGGTGGAAAACTGAGAATAGCCTCTAAAAACCCTTTTCATTTCATCAATTTTGGGTTACAAAAAAGTCATCAACCACATGGCCTACACATACCCATCATATCGCCACTTTTTGGCCCATCATGATCCTGTACATACCCATATCCATCTCCATATCTTACATTCTTAAATTGGTGTTATGGTTTTGGGCATGAAACCATTCATTATATTATTGTGAAGATTGATACTTTCCTATTAATTTTCTATGTGATACATTTTATAATTTTATAGTTATAATAATCTGCTTCTTGAATAGTAGGGCAGGGGATCCTTAAAGTCTTTAATTATTCTTCCTTTATTAGATAGGTTTTTATGATAGGGGTAGGATGAACCTTCATGAGGATGTATCTTAGGTGCTTGGTAATAGTGAGCTTAATAGGGGGTTGGGGTCAAAAGGGGACTTAACAAAGGGGCCTTTCTCCAAACTATATTTCCCCTTATTAATATATAGGGGTTTGCGGATAGGGGACATGGGAGTAATGTAGACCATAACTAAATGTATCTTGGTGGGGGTCACATAGATTTTAACCACAAGGTTAGGGTTGGGTTTTTCTAGGAACACAACCTTGGCATGTTAAGGGGATGAGAATTGATGATATCACCCTTAGGAATAGGGGGATAACATGAGCTAAAAAAAATCTTCTCTTTGGTTGAGTTAGGGAATGGTTGATAATCTTGGTGATGAACAAAGTGGTGGGGATTTTTCTTGCTCATATATAGATATAGTAAATGAGTTTGTATTGTAGGGGAAATTTAGATTTTCCAAAAAAAAGATTTAAAATAGAATCCTCAAAAGAAAAAAATAAAAAAAAGTGAAAGTTGATTTTTTTGTTATGCCTTGGATGGTTCAACATAGGAAAATAATATGAATATATACATTTATACTTTCCTTCAAGAGTAAAGTATATCATAACCACTTTAGCCACCTTCTATCATAGCTTTGGTAAGTCTTTATCTTTTAATCCATTCTAAATTCTTGAGACCTTCTCTCACCACCCAAGGAATGCATCGATGTGTTGATGATCCCAATTTTTTATATTCTTCTAGAGCTTCATCCCTTCCATGCTTAACCTTTTTATTGAAGATAATTTACTCCATAACCTTAAAAGAGACATCATGCACATACATGGTTGTGATCTTTGAAGAATTAGAAAATTCATAAGATAACACTATATAATATCTACTAATATCTTTAAGGAATTGGGTAAGACCACCATGGTTAAGGATATTCTAAATAGTGACCAGTGTTGCTACAAACCTTCTCACAAGATGAAGATTCCATCCTTAATATTTTTTTTTCCATGTCTTGACTTTCCCCAATAGACTTGCAATTCTTCATAACCACTCTCAACCTTTTCTTAGAGCTTGAAGAGTTGAATCATTTAAATGGAAGTTTAGATATATTGCCAATTCAACTTGTACATAACATGATTAGAGTTCTCCTCTCTACTATGCAATTTATGTTGATATTCGATTTTCATGCTAGTTTTCAGTTAATCTACTTGTGCTAAGTGTTTTAATTTTGTCCGCCACAACTAAGGAAAAGGTAAATGGGGTGAAGAGAGAGAGGTAAATGTTTCCTAGTGTCTACCTACCTACCCAACTAAGGAATACACCCAATGAAGAAATTAATGGTTGGAGGTTCTATAGAAACCAAAAACCTTTGATAGGTTCTCACTCCCCTCATAGGATACAAAAAATAAACTAAGACAATGGAGTTGATTTGTGAAAAGAAAATACATGAAGAATGTGATTAAATGTTCCATAAGAACCAAGAAATGGAACCCCTAACAAGTCAAAGAGGTAAATAAAATGCATGGGAAGCTAAGATAGAAATGTAATGCCAAGTAAGAAAAAGGTAAAGTCAAAGCAACTACTTCAAAGGTAAGAAAAAGGAAAGGCTGAAGCATTAGTGCAAGGAAAGCATATAAAAAATGACATGTCTTTCTCCTACACCTATCTTCCCTATGACCTCGTAAATGTGATGTCCCCCCTAACTACACAATATTGAGCCATGGAGATACAAGGATGAGTTTAAATGCATTCCCAAGGATTTTAAGGAGAAGTGTAATGCTCATGTCTTCTTTTTGTTAGGAATTGCATGCAGAAAATATCAATTAAATGCAAATAAAGATTAAATAGAGGAATGAAAAACACAAAAATAATAACAACAAGAGACAATCTTTTACGTGGTTCACCCAAACTCGGGCTACATCCACCAACAGGGAGTCCAATATTATTATCCAACAAATTGAACCGATGACAACCCATAATCCTTGCAACTCAATACTACTACAAATGCTACAATACAATATCAATGGAAATCCTAACCCCACAAGGGGCGCTGCCCCTTGACCTTGACTTGGGGGCGTTGCCCCGAAACCCCCGTTAAATAATTTGGGGGGAAACTGCACCGATAAAAGGGGAAAATTTAACCTCCAAGTCTGATTAGGCTCCATATAAGAACACTTTTCATTTGTAGGTCCTTTTTTGTCAAATAACCATGCCCGGGTCACATTTTATGTGGATTTTATGAGGGATTTTGTATGGTTTTCCCTCTTTTCATCAATGTTGCTACTACAAGGGGTGTTTGGAATTTTTTATTACAAGTATGAATAGTTGGTGTTGTCATTGATGTTGACAAGCCTATGTTTTTGTTATTAATTTCAATTGGTGATGCTTTGATTAGTTGCATCATGTTGTCATTAGTAAGTGTTATTGGTGTCAACCTCTGGTGTTAAATGATAAACATCTATTTGTGGATGTTGTTGGTTTAATGATGATGAGGAATTATTGAAGATGATGAGTATGTGTGTTTGGTGCCTTGTTTCCAAGTTATTTTGAGAAAATTTGAATAAAAGAGGAAACAAATTGTGTTGTAGAGATGGTCTAGTGTATAGAGTAGTGTTCTAGTTTGGATTTGCATTTATTTTGTATTGAATATCTACTTGTGTGGTTTAGATATGTTGGTCAGAAGTGTACAGAGGTTCTATATCTAGAATTTCTTGGTTTGAATCATTGTGCAAAGAGAGTTGTGTTTGCTAGTGTGTGAATTGAATGTTGTAGTGGTGTTTGGGAGAAATTATTTTGCTTTGCATTTCTTAGTAGTTTGGTTTTTGGTCTTGTGATATTGGAAGTGTATTAATAATGATCATAACTACCTACAACCAAAATTGTTCATGGTTTGGTGCTTTGAAAGTTGGTTTCTTGAGTAACAGAGTATGGAAGGTTGTTTGAGTGTACTGGGTGTGTACATTCTTTAGGGGAAAGTTGTTGGAAAGAAATTTGTTGGATTTAAGGTGTTTGTGGAATATTCTAGATTGTGTTCAAGTATGGTGTGTTGTCTATGATTTGCCTTTGGATTTGAAGAAGGATGTACTTAAATGTTTTAAATGGTGTTAACAATGGTTCGACCAACCTTGGGTGTTTACACTAATTGTGGATTTTCTTTGGTGATTGTGGTAGTGTGGTGTGGCATGTATGAATGAATTTAGGTTTGAGTTAAGGTGTGATGTGGTTTTCTTTCATTCCTTTCTACCATAGGAATATTTTGGTGCTGACCTAATTTAAATTTACATGGTTGAGGTGCATAACCAACCTTGGAGAATGTTTTCAAGGTTGAAGAAGGTATAAATGAGTGATGATTTGATGGAAAATTCAGTTGTGAAGGGTGTGATGCAAATTATAGAAGTTTGAAGTGTGAATTTTTGAAGTGCAGTGTAAACTTCAATGAGTTAGAATACTGGAAGTAGTGAGCAGAAAGTGTCTACAATCTTTAGAAGAACTGTGAATGTGTTGGTGATGTTGTGGTGAACTTTTTTGTTGTATTGAGATGGATTTCTCACTGTAACATTCTTCTTTATTCTTTTTTTGTAATCTAGTAGTGAGCCATTAGCTATGAGCCCTCCAAAAATGAGCCTTTTGTATTTGGTGTTCCAATTACTTTATATTGTGAGCTAATCCTCATTGTGGTTTTTTCCTTCTTGGGTTTTCAATGTAAATCCAGTGTTCAATTGTGCATGGTGTTGATGTGTTTCAATTTACGTTATTTTCTTTCATGCTAAATCATTCTAAAATATTAAGGTTTAATTAAGTTGATGTGGATTTGAATGCTTATGAGGGTTTAGGATGTTTAAATATACAACTGATTCAACCCCCCCTCTCAGTTGTCCTGTGTGCATTCAACAATTGGTACCAAAGCAAAGTTCCTTAGAAGAAATCTTAATGGTTTGAGGTAGATCTAGGATGGTGCACAAGAGGGATGCTCCTTTATTTGATGGAATAGACTATGGCTTTTGGAAGACGAGGATGGAAGGTTTCTTTGTATCTCTTGGATTTGGAGTATGGATGTCTATTGAGATTGGACATACTATGCCTACTGGTCGTATGAGTATTGATGATGAAATCAAAGCCTATGAGAATAATGGTAAAACAAGGTATGCTCTTTTAAGTGGTCTTTCCAGCACTAAACTTATGAGAGTTACGCATTTGAAATCTGCTAAAGTTATTTGGGAAAAGTTGGAAAGTATATATCAAGGAGATGTTAAGGTCAAGCAAGCTAAGTTGTAGAATTTAAAAATCATATTTAAGAAATTGAGGATGTTTGAAGATGAAAATATTACAAGCTGTACATGTAGAAGGTGGAAAAATTTGTCAATTCCATTAGAGGCCTTGGTGAAAATCTTGAAGAAGAGGAAGTGGTAAAGAAGGCACTAAGAACTCTGCTTAAATCTTATAGTCATAAATTTTATGCTATTAAGGAAGTTCAAGATTTAAGCAAATATTCTAGAGATCAGCTGTATGGTGCTATATCTGCTTTTGAAATGAGAGAATTTGGTCCAAACAATGCAAAATTTGAGGCTACTTTTTAGGTTTGCAAATAAAAAAAGATTGAAGAATCAAATTAGGAGGATCTTGATGATGTTGAAGCAAATGTTGTGAGGAAAATGAAAAAGGGTACTTGTAAATATAGAGGTAAGTTACCTTTCAAATGTTTTAGTTGTGGTAAGATTGGTCATTATGCTCCAAGCTTTCCAAACAGAGCTTTAAATGACAAGAATAAAGAAAGCAAAGGTAAAAGAAATTAAGAAAAGTTATTATTTTAGAGAAGATGCCAGTATATCTGATGATGAATCTAATTATGTAGATGATGAGGATAGTGAATGCTTGTTCATGGCTATTAAATATGGAAATAATTCTTCTAAGTTCTCTGAGAGATGTGTGAAGGAAAGTTCTCTAGAAGAAAGTAATAACACTGAAGGAACTATGGTGATCACTTTTGATGCTAGAGAGGAGAAGAACTACTAAATTATTGATAGTGGATGCTCAAACCATATGATTGGTGGAAAAATTAAGTTTGTTAAACTTGAGAAATTCAATATGGAGGTCTAGTAAAGTTTGGTGATGATACATCTACTAAGATATGTGGAAAAGGTTCAATTAGTTTTGATGGAAAGCATAATATACATGATGTTCTTTACATTAAGGTTTTGATATATAACCTCTTGAGTGTTGGAAAAATGTGTAGAAAAGGATATAATCTTATGTTTCAAGAAGATGGATGTGAGATTAGAAAAAGGATCTGAAACTATGGTTGTTGCTGGAAGGACATATGGAAATATTTATCACCTTAAAGGAGTTGATGGTCATTGCTTTATGACTCAGATTAATGAAAGTTGGTTATGGCATAGAAGGATGTGTCACATTAATTTTGATAACTTAGTGAGGATCTATTCAGTTCAAGCTATGAGAGATCTACCAAAGATCGTAAAGGCTATCATTGTTTTCTATAAGGAATGCCAAATTCGGAAGCAAGCAAGAAGAAGTTTGAAAGTCAAGGAATAATCTACTACCCAACTATTAGAGTTGGTGCATATAGACCTTTGTGGTCCTACTAGAGTAAGGATTTTTCAAGGTGATGGGTATTTCATGCTATTGGTTGATGATTATTCTAGAATGAAATGGGTCACTTTTCTCAAAGAAAAATCAAAAGCTATAGATAACTTTAAAGAATTCAAAGTTATGGTTGAGAATGAAATGGATATGAAAAACAAATGGTTGAGGTTTGAAAGAGGTGGATAGTTCACCTCCAATAGTTGAACAATTTTTGTGACTTATGGGATAAAAAGGAATTTATCTACCCCTAGGACTCCTCAGTAGAATAGAGTCATTGAAAGAAAGAATAGGATTATTCAAGAATCTACAAAAATGATGTTGAAGGAGGAAAACCTATCAGATGTCTACTAGAGAGAAGTAATTCATATTGCTTTCTAAATTATTAACAGAGTTTAAGCAAGATAAAATTGTGCAAATAATCCTTATAATTTGTAGTATGGAAGGATTCCTACTGTCAAATACTTTAAAGTGTTTGGAAGAAAGTGCTATATTTCAAAAGAGATGAA
Organism: Sequoia sempervirens; assembly: GCA_007258455.2. Classification (NCBI taxonomy): domain Eukaryota; kingdom Viridiplantae; phylum Streptophyta; class Pinopsida; order Cupressales; family Cupressaceae; genus Sequoia; species Sequoia sempervirens. The sequence continues at coordinate 3,166 of VDFB02155121.1, read as the reverse complement.
GAGAACTTAGGAACATTTGATACAATATCTGATGAAGTTATCTTCCTTGGATAATCTACAAGAATCAAAGTTCACTAGTGTTATAACAAGAGGATGAAGAAGATTATTGAAAGTGCAAATGTCAAGGTGGATGAAGACTTATAGAAGAATTCTCTGGTGATAGATGGATAAGAATCATATGAGTTCTCTTGCGGAGAAAATGATAGAGATGAAGGTAAGGGAAAGGAATTCTAGATTGAAAAGAAATAAGCTTTGGAAAAGATCACTAAGAATCCTAAGTATGTGCAGAAGAATCATTCTGAAGAACAAATCATTGGTGACAAAAGAAAAGGTGTCTTGACAAGAAGAGAAGATGTTATGGTTGAAGAATAGGTAAATCTATGTTTACTTTCCAAAGTTGAACCAAAAACAGTGATTGAAGCATGCAAGGATGAGTATTGGATCAAGGTTATGGAAGAAGAACTAATGTAGATTGAAAATAACCAAACTTGGGAACTTTTCCCAAGACCAACAAACAAGAATGTGATTGGAAATAAGTATTTTGGAACAAACTAAATAAGAATGGATAAGTAGTAAGAAACAAGGAAATGCTTATGTGTCAGGGCTACTCACAAGTTGAAGAAATAGATTTTTAGGAGACATTTTCTCCAGTGGAATGAATGGAATCTATCATAATCTTTTTGGAAATTTTGCAACACATAAAGATTTCAAGGTTTATCAGATGGATGTGAAGTCTACTTTCATCAATGTTTACTTGGAAGAAGAGGTATACATTGAACAATGAGAAGTATTTCATTTATAAAACAAACCGAATATGGTCTGTAGATTGAAGAAGGCACTATATGGATTTAAGCAAGCTCTTAGAGCTTAGTATGAAAAGTTAGATAAGTACTTGATACAACAAGGTTTTGGTAAAGGTATTGCAAATAGTAATTTTTATTTAAAAGTTGAAGAAGGTCAAATATTGATTGTGGTTGTGTATGTTGATGATATAATCTTTGGAGGAAATGAAGCTATGTGCAAGAAATTTGTAGAATAGATGCATAAAGAGTTTGAGATTTCTATGTTTGGGGAGATGAATTTCTTCCTTAGGATGCAAATCAATCAGATAGAGGATGCAAATCAATCAGATAGAGAAAGGTATATTCATTTCACAATCTAAGTATGTTAAAGAAATGTTGAAGAAGTTTGGAATGGAAGATTCTAAACTGATATGTACTCCTATGGTTATTTGTTGCAAGCTAAGCAAGAATGATGAATCTCCTAAGGTTTATTAGAGTAAATATAGATGAATGATTGGAGGACTGGGTATGTGAGAGATCATCATGGAAAAAATAGGCCCTTAAGTGGCAAAAAATTTAGAAAAATCAGCGTTAGGGAACTTGACATAAAAATTTGAATAAGTTATCTATATTATTTCAAAAATATGTAAGAATAGAATCTATAGCAATTTGAATGTAGTTTCTAAACTACTAGGTTTATTTTAAAAAAATCTATTTGGTGAAAAATTTGAAATTTCAATGTAGTAGTACTTAAATTTCGTGGAAAAAATAAGAAGAGGTGTCTATCCTGACCACCCTAACCACAATAAATGATGATATTTTTTATAATATTTTAGATATAAGTATAGGAAATCATGTCCTGATGTGATGCATATTTTTTGAAATTTTTTCCAAGTAAATAATTAATTATGAAGTTTTTATCACAACTTTTAAAAAATATAGAAACTCATATGTCTGACCACCTTAACTTGGCCAAAACTTCATGAAATTCAATTTTTATTTTAATCCTATAGTATGCGAAGCATAAAATGTGATGCATGTTTCAAATTCAAAAAATGTGATACTGTTTGAAAGCTATATATGTTTTTCAATTAGCCTATCAATTAGGACTTTAGTCGTAATTCAAATAGAAAATGAATAATAATTATTTATTAAATTTAAAGTAAAACATGACTTATATTGGTGGAAAGCTAAGAATCTCCTTTAAAAACCCTTTTCATTTCATCAATTTTGGGTAGAAAAAAAGTCGTTGGCCACATACCCTACACATACCCATCATATCGCCACTTTTGATCCCATCATGATCCTGCACAAACCTGACTGTTATATCTAATTGACTAGTACTAGACTAGATATCATGCGTGCAATTTTTCTTTTGGTTAGATTTCAAGAAGATCCTAAAGATTCACATGTCGCACTGGAGTGAAGAGGATATTCATATACTTGAAGGGAACTCTAGAACATGGTTTGTGGTGTCCAAAGGATAAACAAAAATTTTGAGTGCTTATACAGAAGTTGATTGAGTGGGTTGTGTTGATGGCAAGAAAAGTAAAAGTGGTGGTGCATTCTTTCTTGGATGAAGAATGGTGTCTTGGTTGCGCAAGAAGAAAGACTCAATATCTTTATCTACTGCAGAGGTAGAATACATTGCAACATCTTGTTGCACATAGGTGTTATGGATGAGGAAAACCTTGAAGGATATCAGAGTGGTATATGATGACCCAATTTATATCTTTTGTGATAATACAAGTTCTATTAACATTTTAAAGAATTTGGTGATGCACTCAAGGAAAAAACATATCTCAATCCAATATCACTTTTTGAGAGAGAAGGTTGTAGCTCAAATGAAGTGAAGCTTGAGTATGTGCCTACAAAGGATTAGGTTGCTGATATATTCACTTAGGCTCTTCCTAAGGATACTTTTGAGTATATTCGGGAGAAGTTATGGGTTATTTCCCCTCCTTCGTTGAACTAGATGCATAAGGATATGTATCAATCTAGTGGAATTCAAGACTCATTCTTTGTTTTGGATTGATATTGGAGGTTACCTCTTAGGGGGAGTAGGTAGTGGTTTTGTTGGTTGTTGCAGTTAGGGGGAGTAAGTATTGGTGAAGGTTGGTGTTGTCCTTTGTTAGATGTGTTAGAGGATTTGTACAATGGTTGATGGTTGAGATAGTTTGTTGTATGCCAGAGGGGGAAAGAGATGCAAACATTTTTCCTTTTGCCATTGATACCAAAGGGGGAGAGAGTAATGTGAAAAAGTAAAGGAGAAAAAGATATGTAAAAAAAAGGGATCAGTTAAGTAAGGGGGAGAGAGAGTAAGAGAGAGAGAGTAGGAGAGAGAGAGTAATGTAAAAGGATCAGTTGAGAAAGAAAGAAATAAT